>LGRX02008255.1:0-21664 GCA_001247695.2 Cymbomonas tetramitiformis | reverse complement strand
TGCGGGGGAAGTACCCATCCCACCCGACCTGGTACATCTCTGATTCTTTGTGATCGCACTCGGCAAGACTCAGCAAGACACAAAATGGACTTCCGAGAAAACCATCAAATCACCTCGTGCGGGGACAGTACCCCCCTTAGCAAAATAAGAGTGATTCTTTTAACGGCCTTTACTTGCAGCGTGCTTTGGCAAAGAGCAATGTATATAAACATGTACCAGGCACATGATATGTGACGCGCATTGCACAACACTGCGCACGCGTCAATCATTGGTGGCATCCGGCTCACCATGGAATTCAAGCCACGTGTTGTGTCTCGTCTCTGTGGGCGCTGACGACAACGACTTGCTCACAGCTCCGGCCCCTGCCTTACAAGCTGCTGCTAAGCTGTTTGAGTCTTCCACCTCGCCATTCTCACTGCCAAGCCACACCCACTCCACCCGTCGTTCCTTCTCCTCTGTCCACGTGGCAGGCATCAAACGTCCCACAAATTCTACCAACGCATAGATGTCATCTTATTCAGTCCATCTACGCCTGCATTGCCTGCGAGTGGTCGGTTGGAATAGGCGAGACTTTCAAGCAGCTCCACATTTTGATCACGCGGCTTCTCCCTTCCCCCTTCTCCGACCCTGATAAGGGTCGGCCATATCACAACATCGCCAGTCCCGTTCCGATCCCAGGAGGGAAATCAGTGCTTCCAAAGATTTTGCGTCCAGAGAAATCCTCTGCCAACTTGCCACCGAAATGAGGCTAAAATAACTTGCAAGGCTTTCCGTCACTGGGGGCATTGAGGGGGACGGGGAGGGGGTTGAGTGGAGGACGGACTTGACATGCGCGCTAACGTTGACTTGCACACCAATGAAGAATTTCACTCTCTGTGACTCGTCCATTACCGGCCCGATGGAAAGCATGTTCCAGAAGGACTGCGGCGGAGCACTCCCCCCTCCCCTTTCATCAACACCAAGCTGCAGGTGCAGTGACGCCGCCTTCCTCCGAGGCGTCCACGCTCTTTTCCCGCACTGCCACATTCCGTGCGCTCACAACTAGGTGTGCATCCTCCTCGTAATTCGAGGGACGCAGACTAAAGCATTGAAAGTGTGTCAAACGATGACGACTCTGGACCCTAGGATACATGGAGAATCACAGATTGTCCATCGATTGAAATCTTGCGAAGGCACCATGCCATGACAGCAGATCAAAACGCCAATCAGGGCCCTCGCTGGAAGCGTGGGGCGAAGCTCCAAGGTTCTCTACAGTCACCGAGGCAGCTCCAAGGTTCTCTACAGTCACCGAGGCAGCTCCAAGGTTCTCTACAGTCACCGAGGCAGCTCTAGGGAAGTGCCCACCTTCCCCGACTTTGTGTAGTTCAGCAGCCGCACGGTGCACTCGCAGCCCTGCTCGATGGCCTGCTCACACACAACCCCCTCCTCCCTGCCTCACGCTGCTGCGCTCCACCCCGCTGCCGTAAATCGCGGCCAGCACCGCGCTCTCATCACGGCGCGCGCGTGGCACCGTCATGAGGCATGGCGTGCATCATCAGCACGTGGGCACGAGATGAGTACAGAGTGGGAACCCGACATCCGCGGTACTGGATGGTGCAAGTCAAACGCAGCCGCGGATGACCGTTGCAGGGCGGCAGGCAGCGTTCCCCAGGCAAGATCGTAAAAGTGTGGAGATGCGCTGCTGTTGGAATCTTGCCGAGCGCTGCAGGTGGAGGCGGTGCAGAGCAAGCAAGCATCCACATGCACCCCGCAACGCACGCCGTATCCTGATGGGATGATGATGCAAGTGAGGGACGGGCTGGAGCGCACGCTGCGAATCTCCATGACGGCTCGCTTGTCGGTGCCGGGACCCTGCAGGAAGCGGCAGTTCCGGCCGAGGATCTCCTCCCGAGAATACCTGCGCACATGCCCGGCACCGCGCTCCCTTAAGACACTATGGACAGGGCTTCAAAGGGAATCCCACCAAGGGCGGCTAGTCTCGTCCCAGCACTCCCCTTGCTAGTCTCGTCCCAGCCTCGAAGGGTGCCGCCAAGGTCCTCCCACCCTGCAGAGCTCCAGCAGCACAAGACTACTACAACAGACTTGTCGCACAAACACCGCTAACTTAGCCACAGCCGCCCCTGCTCTCCCTAACAGCCTCAGCCCTCCAACCCCTTCCTGCACTCCCCGCGGCAGCCCCTCGGGCCCCTCCCAGGGCCACTCACTCGGTGAGCTCCAGAAAGGCGTCGGAGGCGAAGATGATTGGGCAGTCTGGCAAGGACGGGTCCGAGATCACGAAGTTCTGCTGGATGCGCTCTAGGGTGGTCCCCATGTCCAGGCCGGCGCGCGACGCCGGCACCGGGGGGACCTTGTCCTTGTTCATGTTGTGGAGCTCCGCCTGCACCTCTTGCACCGGCTTGACGGCCTCGGTCTTCAGCCGCGCGTCATACCGCACCAGCAGCGGCACTCCGTGACCGTCCGCGTATGCAGCGCCCACTGTGCCCTCCGTCTTGCTGGTCACGTCCACTTGCACTCCGATATACTTGCTCACGGTGCCGTCCGCATTGAAAGTCGGCGCCACGGTGAGGAAGTTCCAGAAGGGGGTGCCGTCCTGCGGTGGATCAAAGTCTCCGCCTTATGTGCTGCGGAAGCGCTACATCGCGTCTCCCGCCACAAGTTGGGACCCGCTGCCCGCCCGCTTGGAGGTGGAAGGGGCTCTGGGGCTTCTCTGCCGCGCCGGAGGTGTGCCGGCACACACCGGCGAGCGCCGGGCTTCGCAGGCCTCTGCACTGAGAGGGCGTGCGAGCGCGCCTACACACGAGCAGGCCAATGCGGCGCACGCAAAGGGGAGCTCTCTACGGGTGTCAGCACGTAACGCACCTTCCTGTAATTGAGGAGGCGAACGGACACGGACTCGCCTTTCTTCACGGCTTGTCGAACCTGGGACCCGCAAGCATCTCCCCCCTCAAGCGCCCGCCCTCGCTGCAGCGTGCCCTTGCATTAGAGTGGAACACGTCCGTGACCACGTGGCGCCACCGGATTGAGAGTTGGCACTCCTCTCGCCACGAAGCGCTATGAGAAAGCGGCGTCACTCAGCAGCCACCTCCTTAATACAGAACAAATGGAGACACCGGGGTCCTAGGAAACACTCATTCCGACTGGCCCTTGCCACCCCACAAGTCACCCACCCAGCCTCTCCACCCTCCAAGTCACCCACCCAGTATCACCCCCCTCCAAGTCACCCACACAGCCCCTCCAGGTCTCCACCCTGCCTCCCAAAGCCGCTCACCCGGCTCTCCACTCCTTCAGACGCCAACGTGTCCTCCCCAACTTGCACGCCGCCAGCCGCGCCGAGCCCTCAGACAACCACACCTCTATTCCTCACTGATGAGTGGCTGTCCATTCATCTTTGCCCAAAGCCAGTGGATGCCGCAACCCCAAAGTCCACTCATCTTTGCCCAAAGCCAGTGGATGCCGTACCCCCAAAGTTCACTCATCTTTGCCCAAAGCCAGTGGATGCCGCAACCCCAAAGTTCACTCATCTTTGCCCAAAGCCAGTGGATGCCGCAACCCCAAAGTTCACTCTATCTTTGCCCAAAGCCAGTGGATGCCGCAACCCCAAAGTTCACTCATCTTTGCCCAAAGCCAGTGGATGCCGCAACCCCAAAGTTCACTCAGACCTCTAAATACTTCGCCACCTGGCGGCCCCCGGCGCAAGGAGGGCCCCGAGCTGTACAGGACCTGGCACAGCGGCGTTCTGCACGGGGGCCCGCGCCGGAGGGGGGCTAGAGGCCATCCCCTCAGGGGCAGAGGCTGACACCGAGAGGGCGGCTCAACATGGCGGAGTAGGAAGGACGGACAGATCCCCTCAGCGGCAGAGAAGATGCGCGAGATGTGCTGCAAACATCCTAGGTTCAGTCCGTAGGTTGCCAGGGCTTTGTTCGCTGTTGAGGAGCTGACTGTGCTCGCAAACCTGCCTGGTCCTCGCCACCGGGTCCACTGGAAGGCCGGGCGGGCGAGGACACCTGCCTGGTCCACGCCACCGGGTCCACTGGAAGGCCGGGCGGGCGAGGACACCTGCCTGGTCCACGCCACCGGGTCCACTGGAAGGCCGGGCGGGCGAGGACACCTGCCTGGTCCACGCCACCGGGTCCACTGGAAGGCCGGGCGGGCGAGGACATCTGCCTGGTCCACGCCACCGGGTCCACTGGAAGGCCGGGCGGGCGAGGACATGCGCGGCGTGGTGGCAAACCTTGTCGACTTCAGCCTGGTCAGTTTTTTCGCCTTGCAGGAACCGGCTGCAAGCGCCCCCACACCACCAGCCAGGTCAGCAGTAAGGACAGAATGCGCCACAGATGCGCAGTTCACCCAAACACAAGTCGGCCCAACCGCAGATGCCCCGAGGTATCAGGTGAGGCCATGACACACCGTCAGGGGTGAGGCCATGACACACCGTCACGGGGTGAGGCCACGACACACCGTCAAGGGGTGAGGCCATGACACACCGTCACGGGCTGAGGCCATGACACACCGTCAAGGGGTGAGGTCATGACACACCGTCACGGGGTGAGGCCATGACACACCGTCACGGGGTGACGCCATGACACACCGTCACGGGGTGAGGTCATGACACACCGTCACGGGCGGGAGACAGAATAGGAAGCAGTAGCAGCATATATACATATGCACACACTGAGCGACATGAGGCCCGCCAACAAAAGCCAGCCCACCATCATCCCAATGGATGTGAGAATCGTTCAAGAACAGGGCGGGGATGTGCCAAGATACCACCGAAACACTGAACAGCATGAGATCGGCCAACAAAAGCCAACCCACCATCATCCCAGTGGATGTGAAAAGCAAATCAGGAGCAGGGTGGGGCCGTGACATGATACCACCAACTCATACATATTCCCAACCCAGATGCAAAGCAGCATGGAAAGATGATACGATGTGACCGATCATCGCCCAACAATTGTTGGTCTCTGGGTTACGGAGTGAGCGGACCCTGCTGGCATGCCCCCCAGTGGTTCACGGTCGATGGATGGGGCCCGTTTGTCCATGGTTATGCCATGAATGCAGTCACACCACACAGCATGGACACCCCATGTCAAAAAATGAAAACATGCGGGCACCTAAGTGCTCCCCACAAAAATCAAGGGAAAACACAGAAGGTAGACTTCACCACCCTCTGCCTCTCCTTGCAGCAAAGGCAGACGAATCCACCGAGCTCTCAGCTATATATACACACGCACACACATTCTTCACTTGTGAGCTCCGGAGAATCCGGATGAGTGTCCCGAACTGTGTGCTGAATCCTTTGATCCCCGGCGTGGGTACATAGTGCAGTCTCCTGTGGCGTCGGGGTGCCAAAGGATTCGCAAGGATAAGCATACACACATTCTTCAATCAGCGCAAGGGCTCCAGTCACGGGGAGTTGGTGCTGGGGGTAGAGGGCTACGGGCGCAAGTCGGTGGCGGATGCGCAAGTTTGGATGAGGGCAACCCAGTTTATCATTCTCAGCCCCTTGGGACAGCGCTTGGGCATTCTGGCCGTGGCGTGGGTGGGCAAGCTCTCTTGAGATCAGGCTGTAGGGGGCAGCGGGGTGATGTGGGATGTGGGCTTGGTGGTGGAGGGGTGGCTCGATTGGCGGAGGTGAGCCGGCTCCAGAGACACAGCAGCAGTGCGCCGGCAGGACAGCCGCAGAGGGGCTCAGGTGGCCCAGTGAGGCTCAGGGAGCAGAGGGGTGGTCTTGCGCGTGGGCTTGGTGGTGGAGATATGGCTCGCGCAGCTCGGGGGCAGGGATGAACCGGCTTCAGGCACAAGGCGGCAGTGCGCTGGCGGTGCAGATGCAGAGGGGCTCGGGTGGCTCAGCGAGGCTTAGGGGGTCCCATTCTTCACTAGTGAGCTCCGGAGAATCCGGATGAGTGTCCCGAAGTGTGTGCTGAATCCTTTGATCCCCGGCGTGGGTATATAGTGCAGTCTCCTGTGGCTACGGGGTGCCAAAGGGGTCGCAAGGATAAGCATACACATACATTCTTCACAAGTGAGCTCCGGAGAATCCGGATAAGCGTCCCGAAGTGTGTGCTGGATCCTTTGATCCCGGGTGAGGGTACATAGTGCGGCCGATCCTTTGTGCACAAGCAGAACCGGGAACGGCCGTGTCTTCTCAAATCAAGCTCAGCAGCAGCAGCAGCCAAAAACTCCTTCATTTGTCAGTGGAGAAGTGAACAACCTGGCACAAACATAGGCGTGAAGCACCCTAACCAAGACCAGCGCATTGTAGTAAGGAAAAAGCTTGCAAGAGCAGGCTGGGGCCGTGATAAGATTATACCACTGACACACTTAATGAGCCAACTAATCCTGTGTGGGGCTGCCGGAAGCTCTTTCGGTGCCGCACTGCACGTCCCTCCGGTGAGGAACCAAGGGGGAGCTCTGGCCCGTGGAACAAAAGAGTAACAGGTAATCCGAGAGGAAACACAGCTGCACGACAAGAGACACTAGTGCTTCCCCCACGTGTGCACTGAGGCCTGCCGGAGGAGCCGCAGTGCTTCCCAGAATATGCGGAAATGAGTGGCGACCGAGTGGCGATTAAATGGCGACTGAGTGGCGACTGACCTCACCGCCAAAAATCAAGACAGCACCCGTCGCATACGCACACCGAACGTGAGGCACACCAAACCCGCATAGGGGGGAAAACTAAGAGCGGGGCACGGCCGGCACGCAGTATCACACTAACAGAGACTGAGACTGAGAGAGGGCTCCGAAGACCCAGCCACGACGTCGGGCATATCGCAATGATATCTCGCTGTCCCCGCTCTCTCGTGCCACAAAACATACACCAAACCGTGATCCAGCGCCCAAACTTGCGGGCAGGCTGGTGAGGATTTTGTACAACAGTCTGGCAGCCTGCGGCGCTCAGATCCTGAGGGTCCCCGCCTTCAGGCAGCCTAGCCGAGAGGCATCCATCGCACTGAAAGTTCTGCGGGACGGATTAAGCAGCACTGTCGTCATAAGTTACTACCGAGTGTGTCACAAGCTATGCACTTTCCAGCATCCGGGTAATGTGGCGTGAGCATGTTCTGGTGGCAGGACCCCCGGCGGCAAACACGACGCACATAGCAGGCACTGCCGGAAGTACTCCGAGCAAATTCAGTGGACACAAGGCAAGCGGTCCCCGCGTCTCCTGGCAACAACCAGTAGCCGCAGACGTGTATGCTTTCCCGCAAAAAGCCCCGTATCCCACAAGAAAAGCACCACAGCCAGTCGAAACAGTGACTGGCGTAATGCACACCGACCGAAATTCGCGCATCAACATCACGGAAGAGGTGAAAAACGTGTCGGCGCTCGTCTGGCACATTATGGGAAGAACAACAATCGAGGCCAGCGCATCAGTGCGCGAGTAGATGAAGTGTGCAAGAGCAGAGCGGGGCCTCATGCAGACATGGAAACGCGAGGAGCGCCCGAAGGCCCAAGCACCGATCAAGCAATTCACAACCGGACCGGGGAGACGCACACACACCGGCGGTGGTATGTAATACAGCCCCGAAGGATTCCTAGGCAGTCTGGTAGCTAGGCGAACGCGTTGATCGCGAAAGTATTCGCGGCAAGGCACGGCACAGGTGCGGTTGGGGTTTCACCAATTGAAGCCGAGAACCTCTTCGGGGGGGTAGCCTGTCATGTGGAAGAACCTGATTCGCAAAAAAAAAGGTTCCACTCACGCACGGCACCCACGTGTTCTGGAGATAGCAACCGATGTCAAGAAAGTTTGGGGGATTACAGACGGGACGAACGGCTGGAAAGGAGTTTCCAGGCGGCTGGCGCGCGAGTATGCTATTCGACTCCGGCCGCTGTTTGCGCGGCCCTACGAGTTCGACATGTGCACCGCGCAAGTGCGGCAACACTCGATTACCTCTCGGAAGACCCCAAAGTGCGACGCCGCGTGTCAATCGCGAGGCGCAGCGGGGAGCGGGTGGAGGGTGCCAGAAGCAAACAGAAAAATTGGGCGCGGCTTTGTTTGATGGGTTTCAAGGCAAAAGCGCGCAGGATATGCATATCACAAGGATAACGAATAGTAGTGAGCAAAACCCGAGGTATAACGACGCCACGGGTGAAGAAGCGGACGGGTGGCGCCGCAGTCACTCGGTCAGGCAAATTGGAAGCAACGCGGTCGAGGTCGAGTAGTTTGCGTGGGCTGGGATCGCACCCATTACTTGCGTAGATGATGGGACAGTCCGGGAGTGATGGATCCGAAATCTGAATCGGGAAAGAGTTGACGGTCGTCAGCACAAGCGGGCCGCGTGGCGTTGAGCCGGACTCAAAGCGAGCAGCAAACGAGCGAGGTGAGTGGCACAGGGCACGCGGTGCTGCACTAATAAATTCGAGCAGGCCGTGCCCACACCCTTATAGCTTTATCATCGAGATGCAAGACAAGGACATCATTCACGAACGAACCGCAGCACTGTGGGTATAGTTGGGGTGGACGAGGAAGCGGGGAGCAGGCTTTTTGAGAAGGATAGCGCAACAAGCAAACGCAGTGATCCGCCAGGAAATATCAGGTTTTAGAACCAATCGTCGAGTGCACGACGGGGCAAGCACAACCAGATGCCCAGAACGTCCCACAAACCCCGTCACACGTATTGGAAAGTCCCTTCTAATACGAAGGCTTTCAGGCCTCAGCCCTGAACTTGGCCAGACCTTTCTGCGGTGTGCTTAAGTATTGCGGTACTACGTATGTCTGGCAGCCGCTAACCCACATATGGACTGGAAACGCACCACGAACGTATGGCGGACGCCCGCCAGGGCCATAGTGAGTTGCGCATGAGCAGCAGGCACCTGCTGGAAGACCCTCGCGTCTCAACCAGAGCTGAACATAGAAACAAACAGGCACTCTTTTGGTTGCAAGACTTTTTAAGTATGAACCGGTCTGGATCACCCACTTGCGGAGGCTGTACTTTTGAAGAGCACTCGAACCGCGTGCATGGACTGACACGGACGCCGGTGGCGAGCCCTCAGTTTGAGCTCAGGTTGACACATGGCTTCCAGTTCAGTGCAAAAAGTTGCTTGCTGACCGAAACTTGCACCTGGAGAGCCAATATACTGCGCCTCGGAAGACTGCTCCTTAAGCGCGCAACGTCGAGTCTGAGTGAAGAGCAAGGGCGCGGGCGTTCGTCCAAGAAGTTTCACATGCGTGCGTACTGCGATATGCAAGTGAAACACGCTGGCTTCGTGAGGATACGTCTCCATTTCGATCCACTACTGTATACCTGAGGAGAAGAAGAGGCCATGTTGGTCGCTGGTGTTCCGGGAATGTTAACAACCGAAGCCTCCAGATGTTGCATCAAGATCGATCCTCAGACAGGTCGGCGACATCAGACCGACTAAGCTCTATACATGATTTCCTCCCGTGATTTTTAGGCGTCATTACATAACAAAATCTGCACAGTATGTGCTTGCGTCCAGATCAATTCTTACTCCATTATTTGGCTGTTAGAGTTTCATGAGCTTTGAGGCCAGCAAAACGATTTACAGCCCACGACAGCGACAGGCATGCACATGGCCATCCGGACATGAGCAGTTGCAATTAGCGGGCCGGCCTGGAGGGTAGAAGTCATAGATCTGAAATCTATCATTTTGCGAATGAATGTTTCGATCGCAACGACTGTCAGAGAGGGGGTCACGCAAAAGAATGACTTGGCATGATTGGAATGGGATGCTGAGATTCTCTTATCGCATCATCTGAACAAGATTGGGTGCATATAAAGATGTGTTCCAACGTGGATTCCAATTCCAGGACTAAGCATTTCTTTTTCTAGATTTGAAATATTGAACCTGACCAATGAGGAGTGAAAAAATGATCTCTTAAAAAACAATCATTATATATGGGCTTATTAACTGGAACGCAATGACCTGGAACCTTACTGAGCGGTCGCATACAGCATACGTATGATACGGCAAACCCGCGCCGGATACGCGCGTATCCTACGTATGATACGCGTAAAAATGCCCACATACGGGCCGTAGGATACTGCTAAGCCCCCTATTGAGCTCCCCATTATTAAGCTCCCCACTATTAAGCTCCCCCATTGTTAAGTTCCCCACTATTAAGCTCCCCCACTGTTAAGCTCCCCCTCTGTTAAGCCCACCTTACAGCCTCCAGCAAATATTCCCATCTTGCGCGAAGGGCATATTTTTTTACCAGGGAAACGAAGGATTTTCAGGGAAGAATATTCCCCCAAAAATCGAAAAAAGCGGGCATTTGGGCTCGCTTCGCTCGCCACGACTGTTAAGTATACGCGTATCCTCGCGTATGATACGGCAAACCCAGATACGCGCGTATTCTACGTATGATACGTTGCCGATAGACGTATGACGACCACTAAGCCTGGAACTGGACTACAATACCGGAATTTCTTGCCACGTCACGACTAGGGTAGTTAGTTCTCTGTGACCTTCTAGTTAAAGTTAGTAGTTTTAAGTTTATATATGACCGTCTGTCCACAGCATGAGAGCCGCGAGCCCTCCTTAACACTACATCGCGCGAGAAAATTGACATGGGTGCGCGCCGAGAGCTTTTCCCAATCCACTGTTATGGGAAACGACAGAATTCATCATTTCCGCTATTTCCATTGGTTTAGAAAATAACTAAGATGTCTGATTGGGCCAAACGGGAAGTGTAAAAACGTGCGCAATTTTTAATTTTTTCCAGATCCGATTTCAATCCGATTTCAGAATCGGATACCCCGCGGAGAGGGCTATAAAGTTATTGGCATACTTATATGTTTTGGTTAAGTATGGACACGTCAGACGCGGTAATCCATCTGACGTTTCCATACTTACCCAAAACATATAAGTATGCCAATAACTTTGTAGCCCTCTCCGCGGGGTATCCGATTCTGAAATCGGATCTGGAAAAAATTAAAAATTGTGCAAGTTTTTACACTTCCCGTTTGGACCAATCACGAAGCTTAGAATGGTCCCGACAACATTTTCTCCAATCATTCACTCCGCACAGGACGCGCGTAAGCTATGTATCGTCCATTCATTACAGATCGTGCGACGGATATTCTATTAAAAATGGCAAAACTCGGCAGGGAAAGGTCTATGAAATAAATCTAGCTCGACGTTTACAGTGACACTGACGAATGACGGCTCAATTACTGTGGACAGACGGTCATATTTATACGAACGCAAGAGAAATGGCAAATCTTAATCTAGGGATTCCAAAGGCCGGCGCGGGTGAAGTCGCAGTCGTGAAGAACCCTGCGTCTGTGTTTATACCAAAATTTAGGGAAATCGGGGGGGGGGGCGGGGGAAAGTGGTCGAAAATTCCAAGTGGTCAACTTTTCTCATGGAGAGACAGACTTTCGCCCCCCCCATAAACTGGGGGTGACTGTCTCTTCCTGTGTCACCCCTCGCCCCGTGGTGTCACTTGCATCTTGCCAGCCGACCGATGATAAAACACCTAAGTTAGTTTATTATCTCATCTCTTTGACTGTGAAAACCGTGCTGGACTTCGGGTTTAGGCTTAGTTATTATGGGCTCTGACTAGCCCCTAGCCTGACCCTGCTTCCGTCTCGTGTCCGTGACATCCTAGCACTGTACTGTACAGTAGTACAGTACAGCAGTACAGTCATCGTTTCACTGTCTGGGTTTCCGAGAGCATAAAGCTTCGGCCAGACACAAGTTAGATGAATATCAGTTTGTCTCCTAGCAAGCTTAGCCGGACAGCGTATCTGTCTTCCTCGCAGGTTATAGGCCGCACCGGCTTTCCGGTGATTCTGATGATGGCACAGCGCCTTGCTGTTGCCATGTTCGGCTAAGTAGGGCGTAGGAGGGGTTGAGCGCCCACTTGGGCGGTGGTGAATTACTCTTACGGTATGGCCTTTTGACTTGGCAGTGATGGCGGCACGCATTGTGCTCGCCTTCGCTGCGCAGGAGATCAGTTAGTGACGGATTATTTTTATTTTACGGAAGCATCGTCGCAGCGAGAGTTAATCTGTTTCGTGCGCCGCTGGCTCCGGCGAGGTCGTTCCACACGTAACTAATTTTGGCCGCTCTCATGGTTCCGCTCACGACCTGTGAATTTTGATCGGTGCAACTGAGGCTTCTACAAACTATCTGGCCGCTGTAAGCGTTCTTACACCATCTCCCTGTTTAGCTCAACCTTCTCCCCTGTCTCTCCATCATGGTTACCACAACGAATAGAGTGACGCGGTCTCGCGTCCGTAGATTAGAAACGATCTTTGATGACGTTGGTGCGCAGCACGCTGCAACACCGCACACGCCGCAGCTGCCAGCTCCGACCACAGCAGCTGCGAGGGAAGTTTTGGACAAGTGTAAACAGTTGGCTCGTGAAAATTTCGACAGGAAGGTTGCCAAAACCGTCGCCACTAAAATTCTTGGGGACAAATCGGAGCGCTTTGCGGGAACAGAGGCAGACGCTGTGGACATTTTTTCACAATTGATGCATGAGCTCCGCACGCAGTTTGTGCTCCAATCATCGGCGTTTGCTCCCCTGTTTGACTTGACTGACATGGCAGTTGAGGCTAGGCATGAGGCGAATGAATTATTGCTCTCGGCTCTGACATTTCTGGCTCGCCCTGGCTCGCCTGCCCGTGACTGGCTTGAGGCCTCTGGGTCCGACGTTCCTGGAGATGGCAAGCGCGCTGCCCTTGAGGTGGTGCGCATGCTCCAGGAACGCTCGGAACCCTTTGACTCTTTTGAGTTGCTGCTGGCGGTCCGCATCCCCAGCAGCAAAGATCCTGACCGTGGCATCCGCGAGTTCAATGGCCTGTTGAGGGACGTTCAGCGTTCCCACAACTTGCCAGAGGACGCGGTGAAGCGGCAGTTTCTGAAGGCTCTCGGCGATTCGTGGCTATACCGTGATTTGGCTAACTCTCTGGCTCGGGCTGACCAGCGGCAGGGCGTGTCTCTCCTGACTATTCAGGCTCGTGTGCGGGAGCAGTTCCGCCACGGCCTGAAAGTCTCTGACGCCCCTGTCTCTGCTCTGTCATTCGGCGATGGCGCGTCTGACCTGGCTGCGGCGTTGTCCAGTCTGCAGAAGCAGCTGGAGCGCATGCAACAGGACATTCGTGACCTGAAGCGGCAGAAGCGGGAAGGGCCTCCGCCTGCGGGCAAGCACCTTACCCGCTCTGCTGCCAAGCTTCATCGTGCTGGTGTTAAGCCGCTTGGCACCGCTCCTCCTGTCTCGTTTGACAAGAAGAGTGGTGCCTTCGTGCCCCACTGCCAGAATGCGGTGTGTGCACGAAGTGGTTTAAAGCACTGGCATGCGGAATGCCCCAACGGCGGTCTTCACTCTGCCCACTATTGTAGTGCGGTTGAAGACTACGAGACTGACTGCTTGGCTGTTCGTTTCCAGCGTTTCTATGACGCGGGAGATGAGCACGCCTTCGAGTCGCTCTGCACGATGGAGGGTCGCCCAGAGGTGTGCGAGCTGTCGGCGCATTCTTTTGTGACGGCTGAGCCCACGTCTCTGCGGCACTTTCAGGATGCGGCGGCTTCCGCTCAGGATGCGGCGGCTGACGATGACGGCGTGGCTCACTTTCCTCTAGCCACATTCCACTCGGGTGCACGGGGTTCGATTCCGCCACCGCCTGCGGTTCGGGATCCCTCTGCACTCGTGGCTGGTGGTGTGCCTACGGCTCATGACCCACCAGTGGCTGTCCCTGGCTCTCTCGGCTTGCCTGGTTCTGTCCCATCGCTCCAGCTTGGCGACTCTGCACCGGCTCCGCTGTTTGCTGGCATGACGATTGAGGCTTCTGACATTGGCTCTGAAGTCTCTGACAACGACCAAGGCTCTGACAATGACTCTGACGGCGGGCAGCAAGTGGCTTTTGACTCCTTCGGCACTCTTGAGCATGACTCTGACAGGGGGGCATCGCCACTAGCAGCTCCGATGTACCGTCCTCGGGCGCCGCCGGGTTTTCTCCGGTGTGCGTTAATGTCCTCGATGCTCTGTTGTTCTCTACTGGCCAGTGCTACGGCATCTCTGGTTGCCGTGGGCGGTGGTGACAGGGGCCTGGTTGAGCCCGGAGTCACCGTCCATCGGTCTACTGGAGATCTCTTTGCTTCGGATCCGCCACTTGGCTCTCTGGACATCCGTGATTGGCCGCCTGACGATCGAGTTCTGTTATCTCTTTCTTCAATGTTCAAACCGCCATGGGAATCTGCTTGTATGAGTTCTTCAGTCGATTTACTTTCTGCTGTGGAACCGCCTTGCCCACTTGGGCCTGGTGGTGCTCAATTTCGAAAGGACAGTTTACAATTCACTTCGGGATTAATCTGTATTTACATCCCAGCCGCTGAACTCAGCTCTGCTGACCAGCTTCAAAGTGGCTGAGTTTCTAGTCAATCATCCTGGCAGCTTGATTAGCTTTAGCCCAGTAGTGGGATGACCGGGTCAAGACCCGGCACCCAGCTAGAAGTGATCGGTTTCCACCGAGTTGCACGTAGGTGTTTGTTTATTATCACGTGGCTGTATACCCTGTACCTGCCTTGCTAGGTAGTCACACCCACGGGTGGTGTGCTGGACTTCGGGTTTAGGCTTAGTTATTATGGGCTCTGACTAGCCCCTAGCCTGACCCTGCTTCCGTCTCGTGTCCGTGACATCCTAGCACTGTACTGTACAGTAGTACAGTACAGCAGTACAGTCATCGTTTCACTGTCTGGGTTTCCGAGAGCATAAAGCTTCGGCCAGACACAAGTTAGATGAATATCAGTTTGTCTCCTAGCAAGCTTAGCCGGACAGCGTATCTGTCTTCCTCGCAAACCGTTAGCATCACCGCTGCACAGCTTTCATCGCCTGCGTGCATATATTCACTATATATTCACGGGGAAGCTGAAATCTCCCCCCACTGTATGGGGGTCCAGCTTCTCCTAGTATCACCCCTTGTTGCGTGTGTCACTGGTCGTGTGTCACCGTATGACACTCGCCTGCTAGAAAGCTCACTCCCGTAATCCTTCTATCAGCTTTGTTATCACCGGTTTCACCATCACTGCCTTGAGTTCCTGTTGCAGTGAAATAGTTATATATATATTCACACAAATATATACCTATTTTCACCTGTTCTATCAGGTTATGGGTCCCACTTCACGTGAGTGGTGATTCCGGTTGGTTCGGCTCGCTTCGGTTCGTCCGATTCTACAAACCGTCAACACCGTTTTTTTTACCGTCAACATCGCAGCATAATTCAACTGCGAACCGTATCAGCGGCAATTTTTCCGTCTCCGTTCCCTTTGCCGCTTCCGTTAACCGTGGTTTACCCTACCGACTGTGACTGGGAATCCGCGCGCCGTTCTTATCCGTCAGCGGTGTGAAGACATCTCCGTTACCGTCTTTGCCCGTTCGAGTACTCCGCCTACCGTTTGTGAATGGTGGTTTACTTTGCCGTTCGAATCCGTTCTTATCCGTTCCAACTTTTACCGTAATTCTGGTATGATGGGTCCCTATTTGCTGGAAAGAAAACAGCATGCAGTGGGGCAGCATATGCCATAAAAAACTTTGACAACGGGATGCCACTTGTACGGAAGATGAATATCCCCCCCTCAAGAACTTTCTCCGCACCGGGGCTCCTTATCAAGGAAGATATCCAAAACCCGAGTAGCACATCTGCTGAAATTGCGGGACTGCGATTTCTACTCACAGAACAAAAAGAGAAACTCCTCAAATCCATTACTCCAATGGTACATGCCATTGACTCCATGGCAGCAATATCTGCGGTAACAAAGGATGGCAGGTCCATGAGTGCTCGGGACAAACTACGTGAAGCTAATCGCAGAGATGTGCAGGCTGTTCGCCTACTGCTAGAAGAACTTGGCTTCTACAGTGAAGGAGACCACAGTAAAATCATCCTTAAATGGATTAGGGGTCACAATAATGACAAAGTCCACGACAGAGTGGACCGTACTGCTAAAAGAGCCTCATTCAGAGGGGGCTGTTTAGACATCTCCCGCTACGACCCTGCCGAGGAACTACCCTTCTCATTATTCTTTTTTGAGGTCCCTATTTTAGGCGATATACGTAGCTGGGTTGCCTTAAACCTATAACCGGTTATAACCTGGGGGTCTGATTTTAGGTTATAACCTGGGTTATAACCTTCGATATTTCCCTCATACTTAAGGCCCCGTACTTAACGCCTGCGCGCGCGGCAGCGCGGGTTGCGCCATACCTGCTAGTTTCGATCGAAGTTTAACGATGTTGTTGTTGTTGGAACATTGGAAAGGGAGACAAGTGGACAACACGCTTAGCAACGAACGAAAATACGCCATGGCTGCTGCCGAGCAAGCGTCTCCTCCCTCGCCTGAGCAGTTTGTGTGGTTTTTTTGTCAAAGTGTGCACACCAAAGGGCACTACCCTAGAACCAGGAAAGTCAGGTCAAGCCAACCGAAAGACACCGCACACTGTCTATTTTGTCGCGACAAGTTTTCGGTGCAACTGAACCGTATTCTTTCTCATGTCGGTCAGCAGTCGGGTAACCATGTGCGGTTGTGCAAGGGACCTAAGCTTGATATTCAGAAGAATGAGAGTCAAGAATCTTTCAGAGCACGCAAAGTTCAGTTTTCAGGTGCAGTGGACAAGTGTAAGAGTCTCATAGTCGAGCGCCAATCCGCTGACCGCGTGAAGCGAGAGCATGACGGTTTGGACAAAGCTATTTTTTTTCATTTTTAAACGTTGCTGAATATGACAAATGCCGGATAGGTATCGTTGGGACTATGATTATACCATAGTAGTCCAAGGCACAGGATATTTGCTGGACCGTGAGTTTGTGGACATGGATCAACACGAAGATCGTGAGGCTATGGAGGCCTTTCGTTCCTTTGTCGCGAAAACCTTTTGTTACCCGCTTGCTCCTGGGGAGAATGCCACAGACGGAGAGAAGCTCGAGTATGAAAAAGAGTGCAACGACATGTTGCAGAAGCGGAGTAGTGCAACTGAGAGACAGCTTCTTGACTACAAGCTGAAGAGAGGTATATGGGCCCGCGAGGTTATCTGGGAGAATGCGAAGGTGATGAGTGCAGCTGCCTTTTGGTTTCTGTATGGGGCTCGGTCCAAGGAGCTGCAGCTGACCGGCATGCGAGCTTGCGGGCAAGTCAGTGGCGCGGGCGCGGCAGAGCGGGGCCACAAAGACATGAACTTGATTGAAACCAAGTCTAGGAATCGCATGCACTGGGACAACGTTGAGGCATAGGTGTATGTGAAGCACAATTCCCTGCAGGTGGACCAGCGTGAACGGTTGTCCTTTACCCCAGTTGTTATCCATTGGACAGAAGGAGTGGAGGAAAATGAGGAATGGGAGGACGGTTGGCAAGAGGAGGATCTGACCGAGTCTGCTGAGTGCCGTGCAGGGAGAATTTCCCGATCTGCTGCTCGGGCCGAGAATATCTCCCAAGCCTCTAGCAGGCGCATTACCCCAGAACACGGTCCCCTTGTGACGGCCTCTGGCCGGACCGTGACACCTCCGCAGGTGCTGACTTTCTAGAGTGTGAAGTTCTCTCCGAGAATAGTAGAACTGGCTTAGACTTTGTGGCCTCGCGGAGTCTCTGTAATATTTGTGAACCCTGAACAGTGATAAACGGGTATCTAATATCTGGTTATAAGATGTATTAAAGTGTTGTGCCCTATTGCCCTTGCCCCTTAGCTCTTCGTTTACCATATTGCCTAGGTGTGTATAGTGCATTGCTGCATGCATATTACGTTAAATCGTTAATAACCGTTATCAGCTTGTAATCAATTAATGAGATTGCATCAGACCCCAAAAAGCCCTCATACTTAAGGCCAAAATATAACCGCAGGTTATAACCGCGGAGTCAAAAATCGGTTATAACCGGGGTTATAACCGTGACTGTGTGAGGTTATAGGCAACCCAGATACGTAGTCACATCAGAAGAATTCAACGACTCTCACACTATCATAATTGGAGAACCCTACAGTCCCAAGGGAAGCACCTGAGAATGCTCAACGAGAATAACACCGCCCCCACCAAAGATATTTCCAAAATGACACCTAAAGCTTTCACCGCTTCTAGAAGTAGAGAACTCCTGGGTCTTCAAGCCTCTCCTGAACGCTTATTTAAACTGGGGAAAATCGGGTCCGAAAACTGCCCCTACTGCCAACAGAATACAAAATGCACCTTCGAACACATCCAACTTGAATGCCCAGGACATAATAATAGTTTGTATAATCTTAGAACAACCCAAGATATCGAACTAAGGAAAATCATCGCTGAAGAAATCTCAGAAAAGCCTAAACTACTAAACCCTGGAAAGGGTACCACATACATCAAAACACAGCCATCGAAACTTTTTCCACTTGCTGACCTAAGACAGGAAATGAATGAGGAATTATACGTACACGCTCTCCCGGAAGCTAGCATGTACCGTCCATCAAATTCAAAAAAGAATACCATTGCTGTGACCGCAAAGCCCGAAGTGGACCATGTTACGGGAACAATTAAATATCCCGAACTCCAATATGTCCAAAAGAAAGAGTTTTGGAAACTTTTGGCTTGGCACCGCCTTTCCAACAAAGCAGTCCCATGCTCACTTGCGGAGTACTCGAATAGGGCACACGATATCCATGAAGCCCTCAATGCATGTAAGTTTGAATCGGGAGACCCTAAAAACTGCTATGCAATAAGAAGAAGCCTCTTAGGGCATGTGGCACGCGTGGGTGGACGGGGGTTACATACTTAAGTGCATAATTTCGGAAAATGTTATTATACGGCTTGATATTTTTGGAGAAGTTTGGAGAAGGTTTGGACAAACTCAAAAATATAAAATTTTGACATTTAGGGTTTAGGAGTAGTCGTGCGGGGCCATTTTGGTCACGGCAAACCGCAGAAAATCGTGTTTTGCACTTGGCATGCATGCGCGTCGCATGAATGTGTTGATAAAAGGTCACCGCCGAGTTTGGGGAGGTGCACCAAGTTAGTTGAAGGCACTTGAAAGTTGCATAGCCAAGATTTTAGGGTTTTAGGGTTGCTGGCGGGTGAATATTGGCTGTGAGAGCAGGGGTTTCGCGTATGCGGGGTCCGCTATAAAGTGCATAATTTCGGAAAATGTTGTCATACGGCTTGATATTTTTGGAGAAGTTTGGAGAAGGTTTAGACAAACTCAAAAATATAAAATTTTGACATTTAGGGTTTTGGAGTAGTCGTGCGGGGCCATTTTGGGCACTGCAAACCGCAGGAAATCGTGTTTTGCACTTGGCATGCATGCGCGTCGCATGAATGTGTTGATAAAAGGTCACCGCCGAGTTTGGGGAGGTGCACCAAGTTAGTTGAAGGCACTTGAAAGTTGCATAGCCAAGATTTTAGGGTTTTAGGGTTGCTGGCGGGTGAAATATTGGCTGTGAGAGCAGGGGTTTCGCATATGCGGGGTCCGCTATATAGTGCATAATTTCGGTAAATGTTATTATACGGCTTGATATTTTTGGAGAAGTTTGGAGAAGGTTTAGACAAACTCAAAAATGTTATTTTTTGACATTTAGGGTTTTGGAGTAGTCGTGCGGGGCCATTTTGGTCACTGCAAACCGCAGGAAATCGTGTTTTGCACTTGGCATGCATGCGCGTCACATCAAAATTGTGATGCCCCAAGTTTGTTCAAATGCTTGAGCATAAATATGCAAAAAATGTTATAATTATTGCATTGTGAATGCCAAATCCCATACTATATATTTGAATGCAAAAATTACAACAGTGATAACACGCGCTCATGCTCGGCAGCAGGCATCTTGTACACATCCACTCTTTTAACTAGGCGCACATCGGTTGCACGCACGGCTTCACAAGAGATCAAGCACTTTTTACTTGTGTCTAGTATGTAGTCATCTCTCACATCGGCATCTTCCCATTCAAAGTACCTCCCAGAAACCACAAATTCTCCCGGGGCAAAATATTGCCCATAGTCATCTCGGCGCCCCCTAGGTCCAACCTCCGTCACGGCGGATAACGCCTTCACCAAGTAGTAGGCGTGTGTGCGGTCCGCCGGGTCTCGGTGGACCGCGATGATGCATCCGCGCCGCACCGCTACACTCACATCACTCGCATACTCCTCCACCAACTCCCGCACCCTTGCCGCGTCCGCACCCGTTGCGGGCGTCAATTCCACCTCCTCCACAAATCCACATGCGAGCTCTCCAAACAGTTCTCGGACGTCGGCATGGACGACACACATTCCGCATAGCATGACACGCAATAGCATGTCCTGTCGCGCACCAGCAACTTCCCCTCCACGCCCGATCGCACCGAATGCAGTTGCAAAGTGCGCTCCAAAGATTTGTATGCGATGCGCGCCGTGTGATCAACCGCCGACTAACCTCCCGCCACCTCTTTCGTCGCGTCCTCGGGAACTAGATAAAAAAATCGTTGATTGAATGCGGCCCTCGACTTCGTGTAGCTGGTGTCCGCGCGTGTGCGCAACCTCTCCACACAAAAAGCATAGAGATCGGCCGCACACAAGATCTTCCCATACCATTTGTCACCCTCCGAAATTACTGCCACCGCCGCTGCATGCTTCACGTGTGCCCCTGCTCCGTCCTGCTCCCCTTTAGCATGCGCCGTCTCAAAGAAGTTCCGCTGACAAGGAATCCCCAGCGACCATTCCATTTTGCTGTTTCCCACGTCCGCGAATCCCGCCGCGCACTTGTTCTGCCCCGCACAACCATCCGCCCATTCGTGAATAAATATTGGCTTCGGAATCCCCCTTTCTCAAAGTACTCCTTGATGATCACCTCTCGCATGTACTGAATGAATCTGTGATCATGCTTGCGGTCATCACTGATAAAGTACACATAGTCCTTTATCACAACCGGGTTCTCTGCCGTGGACTCTACCCCATCGACTTCCTTGCACGCGTGCCGCCATAATACACACACCAACACAGTAGCCTGCTTCACCACCCAGTGCAAACTCTGAACTTCCCTCGGGATGTTCAACGAATGGTTCTCGGAGAAGTCGAAACACCACGCCGTATGCCCCAACGGCAAATCCGTGATACACGTCTTAAATTGACGGTGCTGGTGCAAGGCCATGAATGTATGGTAAGCATAGGGACGCAAAAACGGGCAGTCCCCGACGCCATTTAGCCTCCGCCACTTCCACGATTCCGACGCCGCGTCCTCGCACAAAAAGCGTCCATTGCACCGACAGTTTGGCGACTTCCCCGGTACGTGCCCCAGCAACAGCGTTTGCAGCTTAGATATCAACGCCCCCAATTTCGTCTTCTTCTGCAAAAACTGCAACCTCCTAACCTCTTTTCCTTCGTCGTCGTACTTGCCCGTACTAAGAGTATCATAGCACGACCACCTCATCACCTCCTCCGCATATTGCACCTCCTTCTCGCACACTTTAAAGTTCTTCAAACCTCCGCACCGTTTGCAGGTTTGCAACAGGCACTCTATGCGGTGCTTATCCCCTTCACGCGGGCACAACAGACTCTCCGCGAACGTGGAGGTAGACTTCCCCGCCTTCACGATGCCACACACTTGCCCCGTCGGCGCACCCACCGCGCTCTCCCTCTTTTCCTCCGCCGTCCGTGGCACTCGGGGGCAACACTT
This sequence comes from Cymbomonas tetramitiformis, assembly GCA_001247695.2. Lineage (NCBI taxonomy): Eukaryota > Viridiplantae > Chlorophyta > Pyramimonadophyceae > Pyramimonadales > Pyramimonadaceae > Cymbomonas > Cymbomonas tetramitiformis. Next base: position 108 of record LGRX02008255.1, on the reverse strand, counting down.
CTTATCCTTGCACGGGCACTTCTTGTGCACCGCCTCCCGTGCTTCGTCGAACCCTTTAAGCACCATGCGCATATGCATGTCCTCGTGATACCTACAACAACAAGAGAT
>LGRX02008254.1:0-30210 GCA_001247695.2 Cymbomonas tetramitiformis | reverse complement strand
ATGCCGGGCAAACCGGTGCTAAATTTTTCGAAGAATGTATGCATGAATAACCTAAAAAACAAAATGAATGGGGCAAACCGGTGCTAAGTTTTTCGAAGAATGTATGCATGAATAACCTAAAAAATAAAATGAATGGAGCAAACCGGTGCTAAGTTTTTCGAAGAATGTATGCATAAATAACCTAAAAAATAAAAAAGAATGGGGCAAACCGGTGCTAAATTTTTCGAAGAATGTATGCATGAATAACCTAAAAAATAAATAGAATGGGGCAAAACCGTGCTAAATTTTTCGAAGAATGTATGCATGAAGATTGCATTCCGCACATAATATAGTGAAGTTTAGTCAACTTTGAAATTCGCAACCAATTGCCAAAACCAGCTTAATTCTACAGACTCTGAAAGAATTAGACACAAAAAAAAAACGTCGCCAGCTTTGACAATCGTGTACGATTGTCAAACCCAGCTTTTATACAGACAAGAATTAAAAATAAAAAAAACGTCGCCAGCTTGGACAATCGTATACGATTGTCAAACCCCTGGAGCTTTTCTATACAGACTCAAGAATTCTAAGACTTAAAACAACGTCGCCAGCTTTGACAATCGTATACGATTGTCAAACCCAGCTTTTCTACAGACTCAAGAATTAGACTTAAAAAAACGTCGCCAGCTTTGACAATCGTATACGATTGTCAAAGCTTCGGAGTCCGAGCCTGCCGTAGTCGCAAGCTTTGACAATCGTATACGATTGTTAAAGCCGAGTCCGAGCCTGCCGTAGTCGCAAGCTTTGACAATCGTATGCCGTAGTCGCAAGCTTTGACAATCGTATACGATTGTCACAGCTGAGTCCGAGCCTGCCGTCGTAGTCGCAAGCTTTGACAATCGTATACGATTGTTAAAGCTGAGTCCGAGCCTGCCGTAGTCGCAAGCTTTGACAATCGTATACGATTGTCACAGCTGAGTCCGAGCCTGCCGTCGTAGTCGCAAGCTTTGACAATCGTATACGATTGTTAAAGCTGAGTCCGAGCCTGCCGTAGTCGCAAGCTTTGACAATCGTATACGATTGTCAAAGCTGAGTCCGAGCCTGCCGTAGTCGCAAGCTTTGACCGGTCCCCTGACTCACGCGTGACAATCGTATACGATTGTGAAGCTTGGGCGCTACTAGGTCCGGCCCCCTGACTCACGCGTGACAATCGTATACGATTGTGAAGCTTGGGCGCTAGGTCCGGCCCCCTTTCGTAGTCGCAAGCTTTGACAATCGTATACGATTGTCAAAAGCTAGTCCGAGCCTGACGTCGTGGTCAGTTTTGACAATCGTGCACGCCTGGCGTAGTCGCTGCCTCAGTGTTTATTCGCACGAGATATCGCAGGATTCGCAGGAAAATCGATGTTACGCCAAAACTTGTCAGACCAGTTCAGAAGTCAATTTATAGCCTCTACCCGGCTTTGATGCGCATTCACTCCGACATTCGATTGATGCAGTTGTCGTGGAGTTTCCTTGCAATAGAATAGCTAGCAAGTACGAAGCAGACTATTGTGACGGATTATAATTTTTATTTTACTTATAACAATAAGACGAGCTTTTTTAAAAAAAATCTCGCCCACTTCCACTACGAGCCCCCCCTCCCCCCTACCGACTTGGACTCGAGTTTGGAAATGAAGTCGGGGGCCGGGGGGAGGACTACCAGCTTGTATCTGCAGCTTGTATTATAATAGAGGGTTTTTTTAAAAAAAATCTTGCCCTCACTCCTGGTCCCGAAAAAGTGGGTAAGTGGGGAGGGGGATACCGACTTGGGATTCCGAGTTGCCGCTTAGAGTGGGGAGGGGGATTCCATTTTTAAAATTTTGCTAATTTTCTAGATTTTTTTTTGCTAATTTTGCTCTACGTTAGATTTCAGATATCAGTTTTTGGAATGCTTGATTTCAGATTTTTTACATCTGTTATTTTGCTCTACGTTAGATTTCAAAACTGGTTCGGACCTATGTTCGGATAAACGTGACCTCCCCCGACGTAATTTACGCGTAAACACGTGTTTCCAAGGTTTTGAGATTTACGCGTAATGCGTAATGCATTATGTAGAAATAGCATTACCGTACAACCGGGACATAATCGTACAATAAACCCTATAATGTCGTGTGTGGCTGTTTCGGCATTTACACAACGGGTTTTCACATCGCTAGATCCGGGGGTTGTACTTACACCACCGATCACAAGTACGACAGCTCCGTCAGGGAACACGGTGCCGAGCTCGGCAGGTTGCACGTCTTCTGTGCTGCGCATGTGAAGAAGCAGCGGGGTATCGGTAAGGGTTGGAAACAAGGCCTGTAGTAACTGAAGAGAGATTGGCACCGCATGCGGGACATCCAAAGCATGGTTACCGTATCGCAGGGAAGTCGGCATTGGATTCCTATGAGAATGTGACCATGAGAATGTACCGTGAGAAATGAATTGTTTTATGAAAAGAACACTCTATATAGACATGGGTTTAGTGTAAATATTTATATTATGACACCCAGACTCACGTGTGACAATCGTATACGATTGTCAAGCTGGAGCACTAGGTCCGACACCCAGACTCACGTGTGACAATCGTATACGATTGTCAAGCTCGGTCGTTGGGTTCGTCTCTATGACGCACGTTTGAAACTCACATGCGACTGGGTTATACCCCCTGAGTCCCTGATTAGGGGGGGAAGGGGCAGTCGGTGTATATTCCTTAAGTATGAAGAAAAAATTTAAATTTTCTTAAGTATGTGAAAACGCAGGCGTCGACGCGGACCGACGCGTTACACTCCTTAAGTATGGGCTTAAGTATGGGAGCCCTATTTTGCGAAATCTTAGAATGTTAAAAATGTTTGGTCCGGTCCGTCCAGTCCGTCCAAACTGGACGGACTGGACGGACTGGACGGACTGGCTGGACCAAAACTAACTCTCTAATGCTACTGACGTAGATACCTTGAAACTTTCAGGATATGTTCACTGGACTAGTGTGAACATATCTGCCAGCTTACATGAGCTGCTGGAATCTGTATAGGCAGCCCTGACAGGCAGGCCCCTATGACAGACCCCTAGGACCAACACTGGACTGCTGACTGATCTATAGGTTCGTGCTGTGACACACGCTGTGTCACAGGTAGGCTAGTTTCCGAGACCGTTGCGAGACCGTTCCGGGTATATCTAGCTTAGGGTTTATTTATCTTATGAGAGTTTATCCACACAGTTCGGGACCCTCTGATATCTAGTGAACTAGGATATTCCGGTAGGTCGTGGCCCCATCCACGCTTTATTCCACTTGCTAGTTTGGCCATGATTGGCTAAACGGCCGCTCGGAGAGGTGGTGCGCGTTTGCGCGTTTGGGCATCAGTGGGGATTATGAGATGAGCAGCTTGCGGTGAGCGACTTTGAGCCGCAGCTGTGGGGTGCCGGCTTGGATCGGGTTTCGTCGACGCAATGTTCATTCACGGTTTTCTGCTAGTCTTGATCCCGCTGGCTACCGATTTTTGGGCTGGTGACCTTGGCACCTTTGACCTCGACGACATCTTCCTTTGCCCCTCGCTCGCATGGCTCGACCGCTCGTTCCGTATCTGTGACGTCGCATTTTCTCCGCGACCCTACCCAAACGTGCTGCAACGTACCGCCTCCCCTCAGGCTTATCTAGAGATGGGAGTCACAACGAGATCGAAGAAGTCCCTCACGAGGGGCAGCGACATCGACGCCTCTCTGAGGTTGATCGACGGGGTACGGAACACGCCAACGGCAGCTACGCCTTCTGTTCCGCTACCCCCAACCCTGCATCGAACGAGGACGCGGACGTGGCCGTCAGACGTTACTTGCAGGAACAATGCAAGTTGGTGGACGAGATTTACAAGGCGCGTCTCCACCGGGCTTGGGCCAAGAGTATCCGTGAGGATATTCTTGGTGACAAGAAACATCATTTTCGCGGTACGGACGACGCCGGCCTTCTGTCCGACCTGGTGGTGCAGCTACGTACAGAGTTTCGGTCGGCTGGGCTGGAGCTATGTGCCTTTGACCTCGACGACCCTCTGGCTCTAGTGGTCGACCGGGTGAATGGTCTTTTGTACGACGTTCTGGCTCTCGTGGTGGAGAAGCACAGCAACGCCTACGTTTGGCTCACTGGTACGGATTCTTCGACTGGCCGAGATGGACGGCGAGCTCTGGTCGACGTTATCAAGGGTTGTGTACCGGTGGCACTGCGGGAGTCGCAGCAGGAGGAGCACGCCGCGTTACGTTATCCCGCAAACGTTGACCCGCAGCCGATTTTGGCTAAGGAACAGCGTTTGGTGCGGGATAACAGGGCGTCTGACTGGACACCGACGGAGGCTACCAGAAAATTAAGCCTCTACACCCGACTCGACCCCGTGTTCTACGCTGCGGTGAAGGTCCGCTATCCCATGGCCGCTGACTTGACCCGCGTGTCGCTGGTTTCACTCCGGTCCATGGTTGTGGAAATTTACCAGGCTTGGGCGCAGACGGACGGGGGGAAAGCAGCTTCTGGCGCGGACGGCATCTTCGCGCACCTTTCCAGCAGAGAGTACGACGCCCTTCTTCAGAAGATCACGGAGCTGAAGGAGCTCGTGCAGCGGCAACACGGTGAGGCCGCTCCGGTGGTGCGGCACCGGCGGGAGCGGGTACAGCAGCGGCAGCAGCAGCAGCGGGCGCAGCAGCCGCGGGGATTCCGTGGGGGGACCCACAAGGCCCCGCCAGTGGGGTTCGACCGCGACGATCAACGAGCGAAACCGTTCTGCGGTAGGTGCAAGAAGGCAGGAAAAGGTGAGGCGTATCACTTTTACCGCGACTGCCCGTTGGGCGGGCGTCAACACCCGCCCACCTCTGCCGCGGCATTCTGCATTCCCATCGACGAGGAGGACGCGGAGGGGGTGCACGCGCTCGCCATGTGTGCATTGTTCCAGCAGGCGGCGGATGACGGGGCGGAGTTCGCACGTGCGGCAGCCGCGTACGGGCCGCCCGCGGTGCTTTGTGCGGGAGCGGTGGGCGGCATCGACGTGTCCGCCTACGGCTTCACCGTGGAGCAGCAGCCGGCTTCCGAGGGGGATGACATTCTCCGCCGGCTCGACGATCTTGCCGCGGAGGTTCACTCCGCGGCCAACCCGCAGGTACATCACACCCACGCATCTTTCCCGCCTCCTGCCGACATCGGGCAGGGAGGCTTCGGCTCTGGTGTGCGGACCCGCCGCAGCGGTGGCCACACCGGAGGAGCAGGTTCCGGCAGGTGGTGCGGCGGCATCGGCATCCGCCGTGCCGGCCCCTGCTATGCCTGTCTCGCAGGGGAAGGGTGTGAAGCCCGCGCCACTGCAATCGGCGCGGGTAGCCACCACAGCGGACACGGACGGAGAGTTCGCGGGGTTCATTCAGACCGTGAACCACACCGCCGTCGAGCCCATCGATCTCACGGGCTACGACACCGACGACTATGAGGACTATGAGGACTATGAGGACCGCGGGCTTCGGCCATTTCGGCAAATCATTCGTCAACACCTGCAGCCCAAGCACCTCACTCTGGTGGTGCTCTGGGGGATTGGCATGACGGTGCTCCCCGCAGCCACGGCTGTGGAAAGCCTCCGTGGGGCTTCCCCGCCCACGCGGGCTTATGGGGGATGCCATTTCTACTTTCCTTCATTCTCTTGCTTTCTGTCATGGGAGTGGGAGCTACCACCTATACGGTGGCCAATGACATCGACCCTGTGCAGGTATCGGGTCGGGCTGCGCCGCAGCCTGTGCTGTGCAGGGGAGATTTATGCTTATACTCTGGTATCACTGAGCTGGACCCCGTCACTCTGGATGCGGTACTGCACTCCCTGGGTGTTGCGGCAACGGTTCACCAGCCGCCCAACCCAGTGGAGTGTAGTGCTGCGATTGGCTACGGTGCTCATTGTGGTGACGGTGCTCATCTGCCCTTTGACCCCGAGTAGTTATGCGTACTGGTTCTGGCAGTACACCACTTGTCTGATGGTGTGCTGAGATCTACTTTGACCTCAACACGGTCTTCAATTTGGTTTATGAATTTACTTTGACACCTTTGAATTCTTCAATCTGACTTACTGGCACAGAGCTTTTCAATAGTTTAGCAGGACTTGCATTGCCTGTATGGTTTCTCTTGTGCTGGTTAGAGGGATTCCAATTTGTGTATCAGAATTGCGCAGTTGGATTAGCAGTTAGGACTTGTCACCCTGGCTTCTGCCCTAGAGGTTTAACATTCTGACTCTCCTAGCCAGTCACCACCCACAGTGCTGGGGTGGTGTGATGGAATCTGTATAGGCAGCCCTGACAGGCAGGCTCCTATGACAGACCCCTAGGACCAACACTGGACTGCTGACTGATCTATAATAGGTTCGTGCTGTGACACACGCTGTGTCACAGGTAGGCTAGTTTCCGAGACCGTTGCGAGACCGTTCCGGGTATATCTAGCTTAGGGTTTATTTATCTTATGAGAGTTTATCCACACAGTTCGGGACCCTCTGATATCTAGTGAACTAGGATATTCCGGTAGCTCTTAAGTCGGCAAATTGGTGAAAATACTTCACTTTTCCTCGCCAGCGGACGATTGCTGCGTCTTCTCCTCCGTTTCCTAACACAATTTTTCTTTTGCAAACATGAGTTTCGCAGCAATCGCTTCTACGAATTCTGATTTGCGGAGGGCGACCTGCGCCTCCCGCAGCGCACGGGCTCGTCAGCCTGACGAGAATTCCGTACCCAACTATGTTGCATTATACGTGTTACCCGTAAAACTCACAAGGCCCGAAATACGTAATTTACGCGTAATTTACGTCAGCTTAATTTCCGGGCGATTTTACGCCAATCGCGCGGGAGCCAGAAGTCATCGTGAGCATATTCCTAATGCATTTTTACTTGAATTGTAATATGCCACAACGTGTCGCGAACTTATGCACGACGTGTCCATACGAAGCAAGACTATCTAGTCCTACTACTAAACAGTCTTACTTATTGTCAGTGTCCCTATAACACCAGCTCGGTACTATATACATTGTCTTATGTCACTGTGCAATAATCCTCCTACTGTAACCACACAAAAGTTCAAAAAATTTGATAACTGCTTTCAGCTTCCTATGCAAGCTCTTTTTCTCAACATGTAAAAGACTGCAGATTACAGTTCTGACGCCAACATTCAAGCACGAGTCCACAAAATGTACAACTTCACAAGCAAACGAATGTCATATATCATAAATTGCTATATCATAACACTGCTGTTTTCGCGGTCTGAGCAAGCACTTCCTTTCTTGGAACTCAATGTTACGAAGGCAAAACAAAAATGAGCGTCTGCCTCACTCTGCTACGCCGCCCTACATATCACAGCTGCTATCTCCAAATAAGATGTAACACCCATCCGTACTTCCGTACCCTGTCACTGCTGTAACCGCTCGCGCGTATCGTGCTGCGCGTGTCATATGTTCGTCACAGGGACTACTGTCCCAAGTGTCACAACCCGGCTAAGGTACACGACAAGCCGCGGTTTGTGACAGTTGTCGCGAACTTATGCACGACGTGTCCATACGAAGCAAGACTATCTAGTCCTACTGTACTACTAAACAGTCTTACTTATTGTCAGTGTCCCTATAACACCAGCTCGGTACTATATACATTGTCTTATGTCACTGTGCAGTAATCCTCCTACTGTAACCACACAAAAGTTCAAAAATTTTGATAACTGCTTTCAGCTTCCTATGCAAGCTCTTTTTCTCAACATCCCCCATCTGTAGCTGCCACTGGTAGCAGAGACATTAGATAAGAGCTTGTTCAGCATCTTCTGTTGTAGCATCATCCAGTGCGAACTTGCCCATGCTGAAAGTAAACATACCCACTCCGGTGGCTTCTCCTCCTCGTAGCATCCTTGCTCGCGTCAAAGGATTTCGAAACACCATAACCCACATACATCTTCTACCTATGGGCCCATGCTCCAGGTGTCCAATCACATGCAAGCGTCCAGCATGACACAGTTTGCGAAAGTACTGTGCCCTGCTCTCTGTCATGTCTGTCATATAGTGCGATGGCACGTGAATGCAAGCCACCACTCTGCTGGCCAGCACTGCCAATGGCGATGCAATATCCAGTACGGCGAACCAAGGCGAGGTTATCACCGCATCACATACTCCATACTTCTCCTTCCAGGCACGATAGTTGCCCGGCTGTAGTGCATTGAGGGCTTCAGGCCATTTCAACTGCGGGTTCCAATCGTTGTTCATGAACTTCAAGTGAGGCCACTCCAGTGACATCACCTTGCCAATCACACCTGTACCAGCCCACGGGTCCCAGACCTGTGTGACCTTCTTCCAACTCACCTCGTGCGCCAGGCGTCTAACTTCTTGAGGAACCGTCATCACCAGTTCCAAGCCCGCCAGTCCAGCTGACTGGCAATCTTCACTTGGGCTCTGTTCAACTGAGTAACGTCCCCCCTCCTCTGCACCTCCTCCGGGCTCATGGCTTGCACTGTAGCTGCCTTCCGCAAGCTCCTCGCACGAGTGTGCTGCTCTGAACACTTTCGGCTCAGGATAGTGCGGTGGCCATCATGCCAATGTCCTGGCATCAAGTCTGTGATCACCCTGCTCAGTTCTGCCCGATTTCCCCACGCCACTCTGTCTGGGAGATCCCCCATGCTCCCCTCCTTCCTGGCCATCTGTCGTGACGTGAGCGCCTGCCATGGATGTTCACGTCCCGGTCTTACTGCCCGATGTGGGCCCACGTCCGCAGGCAACAACATCGCGTCTGCTCCCAATTTCTCTCTCAGCTGCAGTTCCATGGCAGCCATCCTTTCCACGATAGACGCGCTCACCTCGGCGGAGGCTGCCACCATAGCCACACCCAGGCATTTGGGGCATTGCCAGTCTCCTTCAGGCACTTTGTCCAGTGCCGGCTCCAGACACGCCAAATGTGATAGCCACGATTGCATGTATCACACAACAGCATCGATGCCTCTCCATCTGTCCTCATACACTTCTCACACGCGAGATATTTGCTGGGGATGGCTGCGCTGCAGTCATATTGGTCCTTCACCTGCAGGTGACACGGCGCAATGTTTTGCACCGTACTCTTCTCCCGCAACTTGGTGCTGTCTTCCAAGACCACCACCCCATCCTTCTGCACCTTGATCAACTTCAGAATGGATGGCTTGGTGGCTACCTCCATGCCAGAGCGTAGCTGTTGTCTTATGTACACGAAGTCACCCGCCTTGAACTGGTGTGGCTTTGGCTCGTAGCTGCCACTCCTCCTGTGCTCGTACAGCAAGGTGTCACGGTGTTGAGCGATTTCCAAGTTGCATCCTGCGTGCACCATGAGCTTCTTCACGATAGCCGCTCGCTGCAACAAATCCTCAGCCCGAGTTCGTTCGTCCTGCCTTTCAAAGTCCAGCTCGGGTCGCGCAGCCACGAAGATCTGGTGGTACAGTAGCTTCCTGGGCGAACAGCAGCGTGAACGGCGCAACCCCAGTCGACCGTTGCTTGGCTGCGTTGTAACTGAGTACAAGTGACCAGAGCATCTCGTCCCATTCGAAGTCCAGGCCCTTGTCGAGGGCCATCTTCTTGAAGCAAAACTTGATGGTGCGCACCACGCGCTCAGTCAGGCCGTTGCTCTCTGGGGAGCTCGGTGAGGTCACCCTCCGGTCGATGAGACACTGTCTGCATAGTGCAGCGAACTCACCCTCAAATTCAGTACCCCCATCCACGAGGCATTCCGCTGGCGCCCCAAACACAGACAGGACGTGGTTGCGAAACGCGCTGGCGACGGTGGAGGCTTCCTTGTTGGGAATCGGAACGCACACAATGAAACGCGTGTAATGTTCAGTCATGACCAAGACACGTTGGTTCCCAGCCTTCGTGACGCGCTTCGTGGGCCAAGCCAAATCCAGGGACCAGCGATACATGAAGGATTTAATCTCCAGCGGAGTGAGCATCGCCTCCTCCCGCGCGTAGTGCGTCTTCACCCTCTGGCAGGTTTCACATTGTGTGATCACTGCTCTGACATCTTGTTTCATGCCCACCCAGTAATGGCGTTGCCACAACAGGTTCAACGTCCGCCTGATGCCCCAATGGCAAGTCCTCTCGTGGTACTCACGCACCAGCTGAATCCTGTCACAGGGCTTGGGTACCAGAAGCTCCTTGCTGCTGATGGTGACCATGTACAGCTCGCCCATGAGCTCGTCCCACCGGTGACGAGCCGCTCTCTTCCTGACTCTGTGATACTCCTCCTTTGGACAGCGACAGCGACAGGGCAAATCAGCAGTGAATGACCACCTTTATGAGTAGTTCCTATCCTGCGGTCCCTCTAGTTGACCACCTTGTCCAAACGGTGAATCCAGGGACACCCTCGGTGTACTGGCCTAACTTGTAGGCAAGTGTGCGACCTAGAAGGTTTGTGACACACTCTCTTAGCCCTCTTGCGGCTCTTGGCAACTTGTGACCTTCGGTGAGGCCCCTATGACACCGGTTACCTTCTTGATGAGCAGTGGCGTTGCGAATCCAGGGGTGCTCAACACACTGGCTTAGCCTTTAGCCCTGCATAGCGGCCTGCACTCTTGGTTATCTGGGTGAGCAACGAGTCTTCATGGCAACTGTTGGACTCTTAATGAGCAGTGGCGTTGCGAATCCAGGGGTGCTCAGCACACTGGCTTAGCCTTCAGCTCTGCGTAGTGACGTTTGTTTCTGGTACCTTGGCTGAGAACGAGTTTCCATGACAACTTCTGTGCTCTTGATGAGCAGTGGCTCTGCGAATCCAGGGGTGCTCGGCACACTGGCCTAGCCTTAAGCCTTTTTCACACGAATATCCTGCATTCGCCGCTGATCCAGAGTGCCGAGACATATTGTTACGCCTTTGGGCCTGTGCTGGTCACACGCGTCTCGCCCTCCTACTTGTCCAGGACGGTGGGAATCCAGGGGCACTGGCCTAAACCAGCCTGAATTAAGCCTGCATTCTACTGGTGAACGAGCTTTACGCTGAGAGAGGGCACACCTCCTTGGCCCCACTCGTCGAGCATTGACATAGCACTTGACCACGGAGGGTGAGGCAGAGTTGAGCACCGCCGCTGTCCAGTCCTCCGTCAGAACGGGAGGCACGGCGATTGGCTCGGGCGAGAGGAACACTCAGAGGCGGATCACTGGCTATATGAGCACAGGGGGGTCGGCTCCAGAATCCAGTCCCTCAACACCAGTATCACCAGCAGCAGCCGCCGCCGTAGCAGCAGCAGCAGCACTTGGAAGAGGAGTGGCAGCTTCAGTGCCCGCAGTCAGCAATTTTCTTTTTGCACTTGATAGCTTAGACGACATGGACCAGGCGGACAGAGACAGTGATGGACTTGATAAAACGGACTCGAAACTTCGCTACACTGGTGGCATGAACGAGGATAGGGCAGCTTTCATCAGGCGTTTTGTGGAGATGGTGGGAAGAGTGCAGCGAGCTCATGAGTCCAGGATACGCAGGCACGTGAGGTCAGCAGCTTTCCAGGGTCTCAGCCCAGAGGCAAAGCAGGCCCTGAAGGACTCTAAGCCAGATTACAGGTCAATATGGGATCTGCTGCCCTCGATTTTGGCAGGGGATGATCATGCCACCTCGGTCGCACACGAGTGGTGGTGCGCTGCATACGAGAAGGATGGCCTCATGGCCTCCCATGCGTTTCACGTCTTGAAGGACATCTCTGTGAGGGACTCTTTCCACGTTTCCAGGGCTCAGTGCGCTGTTCGCTGCCCCCTTTTCACGAGATGAAGTCAGGGGAGACATGGGTAGTCTGCAGGCAGTTTCGAGATGGTGATGCTGACGGTGAAGTGTCTCAAGAGTGGGAAGCGGTGGGAACCTCGACCAGGGGCCTTACAGGCGAGGATGGTACTGAAGAGACTCATTACTTCTGGGCTCTGAGGGCTTTCGCGCAGAACTTGAGGCCAAATTTCTGATGAAGGGCACCAAGGAGAAGGAGGGCCTGCTGGTGGCCAAGTCGCAGACCTCCGAGCAAGATGGCCTCGCCTACGTGAAGAGCTGCCGCCGCAGGGAGTCTGCGCTGAACGTTGGCAAGAAGGTAGAGGACGCCATAGGTTGAACAAATTGAAAAAAATGAAAGTCCTCTCGTCACGGTGCCTGCCCTTCGCTTGCTTGGGCAGTTTTCAACCTCCGTACTTAGGTTGAACAAATTGAATGTGCTAGGAAGCAAGCACAAGAGCAAGAAAAATGGCTAAGTACAAAACGCAAGAGTACTCAGTACGGAGTACAGGAGGACCGATCAGAATGATGTTGATGTGAGGTGCCTAGCCTGTTGTACGGAGTACTCAGTATAGTTGAGTTATGGAAAGAGTTCATGAATGTATAAGAACTCGAAGTGTAACCAGTTTCGGAGATGAGAACTGAACTGAAAAAGTAGTATACTACCGATTATAGCCCCCCTCCAAAATAAGTAACTATAAAATACAAGAAATAATTACGTAATAAATAGGGAATAAATTACGTGATTAAATGTGAGTACAATAAAAAAATCTGCAATAAAAAAATAAAAAAATAAATCTACAATAAAAAGATAAAGATAAAATTGAAAGTAAATAAAAAGTAAATTAATTAATGTTTCAATAAGATATATGTTAATTGTTGGCCTCTAAAAATAGTAAATCATTATAGTCTTGGTCAATGGAATTTTCACGTAGATATTCATTCATGTCTAAATATACTAAAGAAGTAATATCAAAATCTTTGTTTTCTTGATTTTTGATTACCAAAGTACATAATATAGCTTCATGTATATCTTTTATTGGAATATCGTTATTTTCCGAATCTTTAATGATTAGGTTATATAATGTTGAATTAATGTGCAAATAATGATGAATATCTTTTCCCCAAAAATTGATTACCTTTTCTAAATCAGAAATAACTTTATGATTAATAAAATATTCAAAATACGATTTAATGTAATCTAAATAATCTGATTTTTGCAAATTTTGAAATTTGTTTTGAACTTCACCTTTATACAAATAAAATTGTTTAATATATTGTTTACATTCCATGTCTTGAATAGCTTCCATAATTGTTTCTTACATTATAATGTAACATAATCTTTAAATTAATTAAGTTTTCTATGAATGTAAATTCCCAATCTTCTTAAATCATTTATTATCATTTTTTGCCTCTTAATCTTCCTTGTTTCTTCCTTTTCGTAATATACTCTAAGTTCTTCTTCACATAATATGTCAAATGCCACATAACAAGCATCATCCATGTTCCTAATCTCTACGTGTAGTGTGCCTTTTTTCACATGCATGTCAACATTAATATATATAGTTATACTTTTCTTCACCATGATGTACTTTTCTCATATAAGTAAAAGCCGGTGATTTTTTAATGAAATCAGTTTCTCCATCTAATTGAACTTCAAACATAATATAGTTAACTAACATAGTTCTATGAAGAAATTTCCAATTTGACGTACGACAAATAGGGCACTTAATATTTTTCTCACCTTGATTTCTCATATCCGCCGAACACTCATCACACATTGTACCTTCGTTGCAAACTTGACAAATAAAATTATATGTTTCATACGATTTGTGTTCAAAAGACTCAAGGCAAATACAACAATGTTTGTTATCATTAGTATTCATCTTGCTTTGTTTACACTACTGAGTTACACTCTTTAAGTGGATTTTATTTTTTGAGGTTTTTTGTCCCCCCTGAAAAAACCGAAGAAATTACGGGTTTGGAGAATGAGGAGTTAACTTCAAGAAAAATCTAATAACATCGTCTGAAATTTTTTGAAACAACGAAGAAATTCTAAGCTCCAAATCATTCTCTCCAAGTAAATTTGAAAATGCAACTAATGTATCTCGTTTAGCTGCTGTTGTAAAGAAACCTAAACCTTCACAAATCAAAACATAGTTGTCTGCAATTTTATCATTCACATCTGTATCAGCGTGTTGAATTTTGAAATTAGCTTGTTGAGTACCTGTTTCATTACCTGCTAATTCAAATAAACACATTACACCAAAAGTATTTGAAGGGAATTCCAATGTTCGAGTACCTTGACCAGCTATAGGTTGTATTCTAGGAAAATTAGACATATCAACATTTTCATATTGTAAAGTTTTTGTTGTTAACTTATTGCAATCTAAATCATTGCAACCTATTATATCATCTTTCATATTGATTCTAAAAAACTGATTGTCAGTCCTATCAGGTTTCTTTTTCATTTGTATCAAATATATAGTTGCAGCATTTGAAAGGTCAATTTCAAATATCGGAAGTTTATAATTGAAGTATTCAAAACGTCTCTGCCGTATAGATTGTTTACGTATACGTTACCAACTGTCCTTTCTATATCATTACCACCGGGTAGGTTTTGCCACTTAGTAGACCCCCCCGTTGGAGCATTTCCATTTACCGTATTACATTGTATATTTTTACAAACAATGTCGTTTCCAAAAGAAGACATATGATATATATATTAAATTACAATTTAAAATCAGGTTTAATCCAAACCAATAATCCTGAACCCGGAGTTGTTATAACTTTACTTTCCATACAAACACCGATAATTCCAACATTATTTGTAGTAATTTGTGAAGAATTGACTGAACCTCCCGGTGCACAACCTAGCATTTGACCTTTGACATAACTTCCATCAATAGCTTTGCAAGTTGTGAATCCTTTTGTACAAACAAAACAAGAATTTCCGGTGTTTGAATTTTGAACACAGACACCAATCGGCATACAATTTTGATTAGATTGACTTGCCGACGCAGAATATATTTTTACACCATTTACATCTGAAAAATCATCAGAAAATTGAACAATATCTCCAGCATTTATTGTTCCTCCAGTATTATTTTCAAAAGTGAATACATCGCCTGTATGAGGAACCGGACTTGTGGGTAATGTTGCCGTATGTGCATTTGTCAAATCTATCAAAGGAATTCCTGAGGTCGTTAGTGATGCTGTTGGCGTTGGATATGCCCAGTCTATGCTAGTTACAAGTCGTATAGCACTACAATCCAAATCTCCGCTTAAATTAATGTTATTTCCAAAATTTCCGACAGCCAAAACTTGACTTAATGAACCAATACTTCCAGAATTTATTGCACCGGTTCTAACTTCATTTGATGCAGAATCATAATATAGTTGTAAACTTTCTGAACTAACATCAGGACTTGCCCGAATAGGTCGAATATAACAAGAATTGTTTACAGCAGCATTAAGTTCTACGCCGCTTGCATTAAGAATTATTGTATTATCAATAGGTGTCGCACTTTGAGCGGAGTTTTGAGCACTAAAAGCACCAATATTGATTGAATTTTCCCCAGCCAAATATTCCCCTGCGAATTTTCCAATATTTTGCGCTGCTTTTTTTGTCAAACCAGCCATCTTTTCCTCGTGTGATGATAAGGTCTTAACGACAGCTAAACGATTTTGTTCGTCAGTAGCGGCTGTTTTCGCCATCTTCTCTCCAATTTCAAAAGAGGCTGTGTGGCGAATAATAGAGGAACGCCATTCACCTTTGGCTGATGGCGAACACTTTAAAAGAAACTTGTGAACTAAGTCCCCATCCTCTGTTATGTTACGAGTATTATCTTTCTCCTTCTTGAAAACTTCCAAGACCGGCCCATCAACAACAATTTCTCGACCTTTTACTTTGTGCTTCAGGGACAGCTGCCATTGTCCACCAGCACCAGTGGGTTTCATCATAAAGCCTAAGTGAACTCTATGTGTGCCTGACCCTTTCCAGTCTGGCTCTTCCCCAATTCTTTCTTCCACTTGCTCAATACGGTCTTTCAGTCTTTCCTCATTTTCCTGTTTTTCGGCCAACTCGTGATAAGGGGCAAAGACTTCTTCAGCGTCCATTGCGAGAGAATCCATATCACACAAACAGTAGGTAGTGAGCGGGTAGGTAGCAAAGATAGTCAGTATGGAACTGCGAGTTCTCTTACATCGAGAATCAACTTTCAGATATCGAGAATGAAATGTCTTAGATCGAGAATGAAATGTTTTTGATCGAGAACTACTTTTCTAAAATCGAGAACAACTTTCTAAAATCGAGAACTGGTTCTTAAATAAACCGTCAGATATTCAACTTTTTGCGGTTCAGATTAATGATGACAGTCCGCGCGCTCGATATCGATACCTCGACCGATCCCGTACCAGATGCAAGCAACAGGCTTTAAGACAAGGGTCAAATCCTTTAACAGTCATTGTGCCCGGCCAAACGGTTAGGGGACTGTATGCAGCCTGTTTTTTTCCAGATTATTTCAAAGTTATTTCACAGAAATATTAGAGCGGAATTACGATTTTTATCTGCAAGTTATTGGTGCTATATCTTTATTCGTTTTGGTGCTTAAATTCCGAAAGTTGCTATTCACGTTGGCTTTTGGCGTAATTTTGTCAGCGCTTCTCTCGTTTACATTTGAGAAGTGTGTATACGGTTGTATTCACTGTGTTTTTGAACGTTTGGTAGAGCAAGGCATTTGTTTGGAGATCCGGGCCAAGTCTGGTCTTAGTGAGCACGTATATTTTCAGTGTGACCTTTCATTGGTCTCTTCAAACGCTATAGTAGAACTCTGAAAATATGTCTCAAGACTCGCGTGGTATTACAGTTTCGGGTTCGTGCGATGGTACTTGTAAACATCATAAAAGAGATGGCAGTATATGTAAAAAGCCAGTGGCAAATGGGGACGGCTTTCGTAGGTGTGGGTACCACACGCCCGAAGGTCTCGTGAAAGCCAAAAAGCGCATGGATAAGGCTCTGGAGGCAAAACGAGCCAAGGCTCAGAGAAAAGGTTCTCCAATGAAAAAACCTGCCAATAAGAAAATAACGACTAAAGAGGTCACTGAAGCAGGGCCGTCTACAAGCAAAAAGAGAAAGTCCAATGTTGTGTCAGTTCCTGACGAGTCGTCACTACATGGGAAGCGTGTAGAGGGGGAGTATCCTTATTAAATACAACTGTATTCCTTAAGTACCTTCTGTATTTTGCCAGGATTTGCCAGTATTTCGGAACGCTTCCCATGTAGTGAGCACCTACGGTTATCTATGGCAGATCTGCATAAGCCGACATCGTGATCCTTGTTACTATCGCCGTACCTGCATCCCATGCCCGCCTTGCATTGCTCGCTTCCCAGCTCGCAAATCAGTTATCAATTGAATGATTGTGTGTTGTCATTATTTGAGAATCATCATTATAGTAAAAATAAGTTTCTGTTTGTGACACAGTCCGGTGGTACACATCTGGAAATTTTGCGATCTGGAAATTCCTCACAGTGTGATCTGGAAATATAGCTTGTCATAATTAGAGAAGTAGTATTATAGTAAATATAAGTTTCTGTTTATGACAACTATGAATTTGTGTAGATTGATCTGTGAACCTATGAACACAGCATGTGAACTTATGTAGATTTCTGCGATTTGACCCAGATCTATGATCGCTGTGATCGAGGCTGATGAGATTACGGGTTGCCATACTTGTCATTATTAGAAATTGATCTATATAGCAAATCTAAGTTTCACTTTCTGACACGCACCGGCTGCAGTGTGATTTATTGAAAAAGTGAGGCAATGGTTACCTAAAATATCGGCAACAATCTTTCCGGTCTCCGAACGGAAACAAATTTCATTTGTTTCAATTGTTCCTTTTGTTGCTTTTGGCGTTTCATGTTTTTTTCGCGATCGCGATCCTTGTCATAAACTGAGAGTGGTGTATATAGTAATTTTAAGTTTCTCTTTATGACAAAACTTGATTCCTTTTTCTCTTCCGATATCTTATCATTAAAATTGGATTTCTATAAATTTTGCCAGGAAGTTTATACGTTGCCCATTTAAATTGCGTGCACTGTCCAGTTTTAACACATATTGCCCACTTTTTACATAAGTGTAATATACCAATGCATCATTTGGATCATTAGCATCGTTTGTTGAAACTGCACTTACATCTATTGTATATTTTCTATCATCTATTTGTGCGTTCGTTATTGGGAGAGCAAGTGTATTAAATGTGATAACCATGACTTTTACACCATCACCTACATCGTCTGCACTTAACGTCAAATCAAAGAAGCAAATGAATTTACCCGCTGGTATATCTATTGTTCTGTCATTTACATTTCCACCTGTCAAAGCAGTAATGACATTACAACCTCTGTGAGATAACTCTGACGGCAATGTCAGTCTATCTAACGCTGCAACAGGAGTTTGAACAATATCAGTTTTTATTAAATTAGCACCTGTGATATCACCTAACATGTTAATTCTAAAAAATTCATTTGCTGGTATAACAGGTCGTTTACGAAACTCCAAAGCATACACTGATTCAACTTCTGATAATTCAACCAGTGATGTATTCAAACCTATAAATAATGTTGAATCAGCGGATTTTGGCCCTTGTAATTCTAAATTTGTCTCGGGACGTAATTGTGCAACGTTGACAATTCCACCATTGATTCTTGCATTTCCATTTACTTCTAAACCGGAAATTTTTACACTTGCTCCAGCGGTTGCCGGTTCCAAAACATTATTTGCTTCGGTCCATTTTGAAGTTTGTGTAGGATTGTATGTTTGACCATTAATCGTATCACATGTTAAATTCTTACAAACTAAACTTTGTCCAAAACTTGACATATATCATATGTACCTATTTAAATTTTATACGGTATGGCTTTAGCTGTTTTATATGATTAATGCCTAGCAATGGCGGGGCGTTATCAAACACATCTACACTTCCATATGCTACTTCGCCTGTTGCATCTAAAATTAATGGAACGTTTTGAAATCTTCTAGTTGGCACCCCTCCTCCAACACCTACAGCTGATGACACTCCATTAAAGAATCGCGAGGTACCATCGGGATTTATTATCCCTAGACGTTTTGCATCGTTCGTGCTCATTAAACTCCCCCCAGCACCCGTATCATAAATCAAAGAAATGTGATTTTGACTACCATTTTCCAAAGATACTGATACCTTTTTATCATTATTGGTTGTTTTTGCTTTTGTTTTTGGTAAGTTCTGTTTGTTATATCTGACTACGTTTCCTTGGGCGTTAGCAATATTTCTTACCTTACATCGAGTGTTTGCGAGTCTACCATTTACAATACCTTTTATTCTCATACCGACACCATCTTGAACGACGGTTTCACAACTTGGTAAATTAGGATTATTTCGCTTTACAGGCATTTATAATAATCGTGTAAATTAATTGAATCCTGGGCTTACCCAAATCAATACACCGCCACCAGCACCGGCAACTTTAGATTCCATAGCCGTTCCGATATATGAATCACCCGCTGTGATCTGAGCACTATTGATTTCCCCACCTACTATGCATTTCACACGTTGGCCCTTCACATACGTATTATTTGTAGCAGTGGCATTTCTACATGTGGTGAAACCGCGTCCGATCAACACGAAACAACTCTGAGATGCAGCACTGTCTTGAATACAGACACCGATGAGTGTGCAGTTTTGGTTACTTTGAGTATACGAGTTATTGAATGGTTGAACTCCATTCAAGGTGTTTATTCCATCATCATCAAACATGACAATCGTTGAAGCCGTAATCGTATTGGCGGTGTTATTTACAAATGTAAATACATCCCCGGTGAATCGTAGCGGGTTGGCTGGAAGTGTTGTATGAGCATACGCTTTCGTGATGAGTGTCAATGGAACACCGGTTAATGTCAGTGAATCTGTAGAACTTGGATAGGCATAGTTCAACGAGTTACTTAAAATAACAGATGCAGAATTTAATTCATTTAAGAGCTGAGACACCGTACTTAACCCTGCCGCACTACGGTTAACACGGCCACCGAGTACTTGGTCGGAATCGTTGTATTTGCCTGCTCTGGAAACTGAGGTATTTCAGGCGGTGTCTAAAGGAGATCCAGGTACTGCGTTAAAATCACCGCTGACACTAAAAGCTACAAACTTTACATCGGGCTGTGGTGGTCTTAATTCTATACGAAATTTGTTCTCATAATTTAAGGCCCCACCGCCGTCCTTATCATAAGTTATGGTAACTGTTTGTAAGGTCGTGCCACCGATAGCAATTTTTATTGAGGTGGCCAATTCAAATGTGAATTGATCCAACTGCGTATAATTTGCATAAGGTATTTTCACTTCCGTTAAAGTATGATTTACCGTATTACCCACATAGAAGATGCCATTAGTCTCGTTGATACTACTGTATACCATGTCTTTGCACAAGAGAAAGTATTCAATGTTAATCTTAATTTTGTTTGTGCTCGGTAATTTATCAGCTGAGTGGGTATGTTCATTTGCAAAACACGTGCGTCTCCATTGCTATTGTCTTCGGAAGACAAGAATAGTGTTCTTGTGCTAATTACGCTCATCTATATTAATATAACAATTATCTTTTATGGAATCAACGGTATCCCGATCTAAAGAAATTGGTTCTTCAATGTTTCCAGTACAAAGATCGTCGTAAAATTCTGGACGTTTGATATAATCATCTACAAGCAATACTACATGAGCTTCTTTAATATCGGGGTATTGAAGTTTGGCCAATCGTATCAATTCTTCACGGTTCATTGTAATATATAGAGAATAAATTTGAAAGTTTGAATTTGTCACAATTAGAGATTGATGTATATAGTAAATTAGAATCTCACTTTATGACAAATCATTAAACAAGCGATTGTCGTTCAAACAATTCCCTATCTTGATCAGCACGACCCGTGACTTGACGTATCATCTCTGTGATTGGATCATAGATCGGCACTTCACTTAATGGTTTTTGTTCTATAGGACTCAATCCTAATTTTTCACGTATGTATTTCTTCTCGCCCAAGCTTTCTTTAACACCCATTACATTCATTAAATCTGTGAAGTTTACATTTGGAGTTTCTGATAATAAGATTGGTTCTAATAAACCTTGAGTGGTCCTAAATATACGTTCGTCGTTGGTGTCGGTCGGTGTATAATATCCAAGGTACCCTCCCACAGCCGAACCTGTCATGGCGTTGGCGAAGCCGTAACGAGACCTTGCTGTACTGACTCGCGTAGACTCCGGTGCATCTGAGTACATTTGTTCCACGCTATGCAATTTTGTCAAATTGTTTTCCGTACCTACCTTTGGATTGACATGTACGATATCATAATTGCTCTTGGGATCTGGCTTCAATCGTGCCGGCAAGGATATCAGATCACCTTCAGTTGAGTATAATACTTGCTTTTCGGTCGGAGTGTTAATCGGTTCTTGCAAAGGATTAATTGCTGAATTGAAATGATGCCCTTCCACATTGTTTATTTCTGCTACATAATTGCTTTGACCACCACCGTTAGAGTGTCCGGTGACCGATAGCTTATAGCCACCGTATTTACTTTTGACATCGTCAAATCGTTGTTGTTGTGCTTCTTGATATCTTGATGTACTACGTTGTTGTTTCATCAATGTCAAAAGATTTACATACCAATCTTCTACGTTTTGTCCACGTGAGATGTCCTGGGCAAGAGTGTTCAGACTTCCAAATTCTGCATCGGAGCCTCGATATGCAATAATGACGTCTTGACTTTTAGGATTGACCAACGTTGTAGAATTTCTGCCCGACAAACTTTGATCTACGTAATAACCCGGAAGTCCTCTCATGATACCCTTTAAACGTGCTTTATCACCATAGCTATATGCATACGAAACATCTGATGCTCGTGCATATTTCGTTTGTGTAGAATCGTCCTTAGATGTAATGTTAGGACCAAATACTTTGTTTAAAGCGGTACTCGGAAATTTCACTGCGTCTTGACTGAGAGCATTTAGCAATCTTGAGGTGTCTCTTTGTGTATACTTGTCAACATCGTCAGGTTTCATGATTGGTTTACTCTTGACTGTGATAATAGATTTGAAAGGTGCATTGCTGTTGCCAAAGGCACTACGATTTGATGGTTGTGTATCAGCAATTTCACTACTAAACAATGATGAAGTGCTCGACGGACGACAGTAAGCATTGGATTGATAGCTTTGATTACAAGGAATATTCATTACTATTAAGGAGTTTTTGATTTGGGTGTTAAATCGTCTCCCATTATGTAACTTATTGTAACTTTTTGTAAAGGACTCATTGGAGCCGGTGGTGGCACTTGACTTCGAGTAGTCATCCTTGAGGATGCTTGTGCACCAAATATTCTCGGCGACGCCATTTCGGGTAAACTCAATGATTCTTGAACTGCGAGTTTCATATTTCTATCCTTTCCAGTAATCCTTGAGGGTCCAGCTTCAGGAGTGTTTGGTAATAGGTCTTTGGATGGTTCTGCGACCATGGCGTCTCGATCTTGAGCGGCTTCCTCAATACGCTGCAACGCTTGATTATCGATATTCTCTTGTATAGGATTAGTCATCGGGTTCATTGTCATCATAGAATTGGGTATGGTTGTATCAATACCACTGCTATAGTCCTGAATGTCTCTCACTAATGGCTCCGTTCTTATGATTGAATCTCTCAAACTATTGTAGAAAACCGCACTGTTTTGTGACGGCATCGTTATCACGTAGTTGTTTTTAGCGAGTTTGCCATATCCTCGGAACAGAGTGTCGGAACTTGAGCCATTGGCAACTCCCATCATTTTCATACAATTACGTCGTCCGACCTCATCGGTCAATATTGTTCTCATTAAAGTAATATAGAAAAAACCGTTATTTACTATTGCTCGGTCCGGGATTGTGATTGCCTGGTGCATGATTATTTGGAGCCACGACTGCTAGACGACAAAAACTGCGTAATTGATTTCTTGATTTGCAATATCTTCCAGCACCGAGAGTTCGTCCTTTCGGGGGTTTGTCTTTAAACCCGCAGTATGGTTTCATATATATTACCTATGATTTTCTTTTTTCTAACAACTTAATTTCAGGGTCTGGGATATCGACAAACTCATTCTCTTCCGATTTGTCATAGAATATCAACTGATACTTACGTTTACTTTTCCTTGATCGATTGAGCTTAAGATATCCTTTCAAAGTCTTTTGATAGTTTGGCGATTTTTTATCGCTAATGAACACATTAACTTCATAGTTGTCATAGTTTCTAGATGTCTTTGAATCAGTATTGGGTTCAATACCCTCTTTCTTCAACGCACGCCCAGATTTTGCGGCCTGCTTGTTTTCACTATCAGTCTTAGTCCCACGAGTTTCTTTGGATGATTTGGAGACAGGTCCTTGTACTTCTTTCAATTCTCTCGGCTTATATTGTCTGCTTAAGGTATCACCGTTACCGTCCTCTATCACGAAAGACAATCCCTTTCTACTTCGAACCTTGTACACCTGCGTAGACCATGTTTGGCTTTCTTTGTCAAACGTCTTCTTGGGCAATTTTCAACCTCCGTACCTAGGTTGAACAAATTGAAAAAAATTGAAAATCCTCTCGTCACGGTGCCTCCCCTTCGCTTGCTTGGGCAGTTTTCAACCAAATTGGAAAAATTGAAAATCCTCTCGTAACGGTGCCTCCCCTTCGTTTGCCTTGGGCAGTTTTCAACCTCTGTACCTAGGTTAAAAATTATAAAACTTGAAAGTCGTTCGTCACGGTGCCTCCCTTCGCTTGCCGCTTTCAACCTCCGTACCTAGGTTGAACAAATTGAAAAATTTTAAAATCCTCCGCTCACGGTGCCTCCCTTCGCTTGTTTGGGCGCTTTTCAACTCTCGTACCTAGGTTGAAAGGTTTGAAAAATTGAAAAATCCTTGCTGTCACGGTGCCTCTTCCCTTGTTTGGGTAGTTTTCAACCTCTGTACCTAGGCAGGAACAAATTGAAACATTTAGAAATCCTCTCAGTCACGTGTGCCTCCCCTTCGCTTGCCTTGGGCAGTTTTCAACCTCCGTACCGTTTGAGCGCTTTTCAACCTCCGTACCTAGTTGAACAAATTTAAAAAAATGAAAGTCGTCTCGTCACGGTGCCTCCCCTTCGCTTGCTTGGGCAGTTTTCAACCTCCGTACCTAGGCCGAACAAATTGGAAAAATTGAAAATTTCTCTCGTCACCGTGCCACTCCTTCGCTTGCTTGGGCAATTTTTTCAACCTCCGTACCGCTAGCGCTTTTCAACCTCCGTACCTAGGTTGAACAAATTGAAAAAATTGAAAATCTTCGTCACGGGTGCCTCCCTCGCTTGTTTGGGCAGTTTCAACCTCCGTACCTAGGTTGGAAAAATTGAAAATCCTCTCGTCGCCGGTGCCTCCCCGCTTAGCTAGCGAAGCCAACCTCCGTACCTAGGTTGAAAACATTAGAAAAAAATAGAAAATCCTCTCGTCACGGTGCAACCCCCTTTGCTTGCTTTGGCAGTTTTAACTCTCTGTACCTAGGTTGAAAAAATTGAAAAGAAAATTGAAAATCCTCTCGTCACAGTTCCTCCCCTGCGCTTGCGTGCGCAGTTTTCAACCTCCGTACCTAGGTTAAAAAAACTAAAAGATTTGAAAATCCTTTCATCACGGTGCCTCCCCTTCGCCGCGTTTCAAGCGCTTTGCAACCTCCGTACCTGCTTGGGCAGTTTTCAACCTCCGTACCTAGGTTGAACAAATTGAAAAAAATGAAAATCTTCTCGTCACGGTGCCTCCCCTTCGCTTGTTTGGGCAGTTTTCAACCGCCGTACCTCGCTAGAAAAAATTGAAAATCCTCTCGTCACGGTGGCTCCCCTTCGCTTGCTTGGGCAGTTTTCAACCTCCGTACCTAGGGTGAAAAAATTAAAAAACAATTGAAAACCCCCTCGTCACGGTGCAACCCCCTGGTACGATATGATCGGATCATCTCATTACAAACCCTCCTTTTGTGCCGGGTTAAATGCTGTTGAAAGCTTCGCCCTTATGTTATCCACTTGCACACGTCATCCTATTGTGTGCATTGAACTTTTGGTACATTACAGTCAACAAATTCTGATGTCTAATTGTTCCCACATTTCTGTGTATTTCGACTTGCTACAATTCCTAAGCAGGTTGTCCTCATATGATCATAACTTCATAATCATGCAACATTTGGGGGCAGGCGCAATTGCTGAGCACCCACTAATATCACGCTTCCATGTGACCGATACAGACGCGTTTGCGCTTAGACAAGGCACAATCTCTATCTCCGTTATCCAGTAACTTACTGCAGGGACGAACAGAAGGAAACTCACTTATGTCCGGGTTACTGAAAATTCAAATTCCATGCGAGAGGAGTAAGCACTTTAAAACGTCATTTCATTGAATGAAAATGTAATAATTGAAGTTCTCTCCACTTGGTCGAATCACCGACTCATGAAGAGTTGACGGCATCCTTTTTTTACCACCCAAATGCTCCCTCAACTCGAGGCATATGTGACCTCCTTATAGGCTGAAAGTGTGTTTGGCACTCTGTCTACGTGGCACATACTTGCACTTAACAAACATGGATGGAGGCCACCTCACTTGATGCATCTGCGGCACAGGTGGAAGCGCTGCGTACAATGACTGGGACATGTGCACACCGGCAGCTTTCTCTGATGTGGATTCCTCTCTAACGTTCAAGATCCGTGATCAAACCCACAGCCACAAAAACTTCTGGTCCAAGGATACGCCACACTCACAATCCTGAGTGTCCCTGCTTTTATATGGCTCAAACTCCTTATCACTCCAGAGTTTAATGCAGATTGAACTGAACTTGACAGCTTCATGTTCCACATCCTCTAGTCCTCAGAGTATGCGGCCGCCTGCTGAGCAAGAGACAGATCTTCCTTGGATTCCCTGCAGCATCTCCATCATCTCCCAAATAATCAATGCACATTTCCATTTGCTTCAGGCTCACAGCTCATGTCCCTGAAGCATCGCGATGTCAGGATATTCTCACAGTGGCCAGCCAACCAATTGCAGCACCACATTGACTGAGCAAGCACGAGCCGCCTATCAAACTGCCACTCGGCCCCTGCAAAGTGAGGAGTGCTCCGAGACGGGCAGGCGCATTGCACCCCTAGTGCATGCCGTGCTGGAGGGAAACACTGAGCCCCTGAGCGGCCCATGCTGGCAGTGCATGCCGTGCCGGAGAGCATGTGCGATGAAAGGACTTCTTGAGGTGGAGCGCACCCACTGCTCCCCGCTTCGTCGGCGCTGATGGTGGGGGCAACTAGTGACAGGTCTCCTCCAAAATTACCACCGAAGAGGTGACATTGCGCATGTTGCTGCACGCCCACGCCTCCGTCCAGGCACAATCCAATGAGACCAGGAGCACCAGCGCCAGCTCGCCCCAAGGATGACGAAATCATGACAAGTCTGACAAGAGAACCGGATGGCAACAACAGGCCGAAGGGGGGTGATGCCAGGCCGAAGGGGGGAGACTGCCCAGACCCCAGGCCCAAGGGTGACGAGAGGTAGCGGCACAGACACTAAACCACATCAAACTCGGACAGCCTCCGGCGAGACGCACCCGCACAGGCAGCGAGCGCAGTGCCAGGGATTATGGTGCAGTACGCTGCAGATGCACCGAGCTGCTGCTGCGAGAGACGCGCGCAGCCGCAAGGGATTATGGTGCAGTGCGCTGCAGATGCACCGAGTTGCTGCTGCGAGAGACGCGCGCAGCCGCCAGGGATTATGGTGCAGTGCGCTGCAGATGCACCGAGCTGCTGCTTCGAGAGACGCGCGCAGCCGCCAGGGATTATGGCAGAGGGGAAAAAGAGTGGGAGGCGCACCTGCAGGAGATGGTCCACCAGCACGAGAGCCACCATGGACTCCACCATGGGCACTGCCCGGGGCACCACGCATGGGTCGTGTCTTCCACGCGCGCGCAGATCAGTCTCCTCTCCCCCCCTACGCTCGCCCACCCGTCCTCCACACCACTTCCTATCAACTTGAGAGAAATCCAAGCAGTGTGTGCCAAGCGATGCCTGCTCCGATGTTGGATAGATTATCAGCGAGGCGGTATCGGATGGTCGGGCGTGGCTGACAACGGCAGCGCAGCTCCGAGCAAAGTCGCCTGTTGTCGTGGACGGCCAGGATAGTTTGTGGAGCGCCACATGGGTGGTAGCACGTTGCCACGAGCGAGGTGCTTTGGGCTGCCGTCGGAGCGATGGCTTCGGGCAGAGGCGCAGAGCGTGCAGAGAGGGGGCATGGCCTCACATGCATGGGCACCGCATGAAGGCACCTGGTGACAGTCTTCTGGTTGATCGAGATGGTGGAGGTGGGCTTGAAGGCGACCCGAATCACGATGGTCTCCCCATTGCTGATACCCCCCTGGTAGCCCCCAGCTCACATCCAAGCCCCGCACCCTTATCGCATGTCTCTCACACCACTGCAGACCTCGCTACCTGCACTTTGTCCCCGACATGCTCGCTCATCTCTCTCCCCGCCGCACCACGCCCGGGATGCTCCACCATGGTCACATCTCCCTCATATCCCACCCTCGCCATTCTTGATGACAGATCGACTGCAACTGCCCATGCCCCGATTGATCAAACGCTCCTCGCATCTCCCTCTCCGCCAAGGCATCCCCCCTGCCATTCATCAAACGCTCCTCGCATCGCCCTCTCTGCCAAGGCATCCCCTGCCGCTGGATCAAATGCTCCTCATCGCCCTCTCCGCCAAGGCATCCTGCCATTCATCAAACGCCCCATCGCCCCTCTGCCAAGGCATCCTGCCGCTGATCAAATGCTCGCATCGCCCTCCGCCAAGGCATCCCCCTGCCGCCATCAAACGCTCCGCATCTCCTCTCGCTGCTGCATCCCCCTGCCATTGCCTCTCTGGCTTGGCACCTAATTTCGATGACAGCGCCGTCTAATCCGAGTGTCCCCCATCTGTCAGCCTCCTTTGGCGCACTGCCGCTTGCTCTCCCCGCCTGCTTCAAACCCTCCTTCCTGGGTGCCGCCCGAGGACGCGGGCCTCCCAGCAGGGGAGTGGGGTGAGGAGGGGGGCTGCACGGCCCACCTGGATACCCCCAGAGCGATTTGTGCGAGTGCGCACGGCACCGGAATCATCGAGATAGAATTCATCGTTGTGGGTGCTCCCTGTCATCTCCGCGCCGTCGAAGCCGCTACCAATTTCGAATCCCTGCCCCCCGCCAGTTGCCCCCGAGCCACAAATAAATTCACCCACCTTCCACTTCAGTGCGATTGCAAGTGGTTGCACGGCCAATTCACCGCAGTGCTCGTGCCCGACATGGCGTCAATGCATATCTCGCTGTCATGGTGAGTGCGAGCCCAATAGTATCCTGGACGACTGCGTTGAGGGGCACTGGGAGGGTAAGTGGGTGGAGCCCTAGTTGCTGAGTGAGTATTTTGGGGTGGGCAATTCATGGGACCTCCGTTCGAGGCCTGGCGATAAATGCCTTCATTGCCAATGGCCCGAGCCAATCAAAATTGAATTGATGCATGAATGGGCCGAGGGTTGCACGCACCTTGGTGGCGGGGATAGACATCATGGCCTGGGCCAACTCGGCCTCCAGCTTGGCAAACACTGGGGCGCCAAGCCCCTTGGGTACCCCCCGTGCCACGCAGGTCACCACTCCTCCGCAGGAGTCACCCTTGGTGCGCACGTCATCGATTGCCTTGATCATGCGCTCGGCCGCATCCTGATCGGGGCACCGGCAGATGTTGCTCTCCACCTGCGCGCCGCCACGTCAGCTCCTCAGCAGCAGCGCTGACATCCCGCCACGTCCGCTCATCATCAACAGTAAAGACATCCCGTCATGTCAGCTCCTCAGCAGCAGAACTGCCATCCCTCCACGTCAGCTCCTCAGCAGCAGTACTGACATCCCGCCACGTCAGCTTTCCGGTGGCAGGTTGCCACATTTCCTCCCAAGAGCTGATGCACATGCGCTCCGAGTACCTGGTCCCGCAGCATTGAGCTGAAGCACCTGCGCTCCGAGTACCTGGTCACGCAGCATTGAGCTGAAGCACCTGCGCTCCGAGTACCTGGTCCCGCAGCATTGAGCGAAGCACCTGGCGCCCGAGTACCTGGTCACGCAGCATTCTGGAGCTTGAAGCACCCGCGCTCCGAGTACTCCGGGTCACGCATTGAGTTGAAGCACCTGCGCTCCGAGTAGCCTGGTCACGCAGCATTGAGCTGAAGTACCTGCGTCCAGTACCTGGTCCCGCAGCATTGAGCTGAAGCACCTGCGCTCCGAGTACCTGGTCACGCAGCATTGAGCTGAAGCACCCGCGCTCCGAGTGGTACTCAGTCACGCAGCATTGAGCTGAAGCACCTTGCGCTCCGAGTAATTCGGTCACGCAGCATTGAGTTGAAGCACCAGCCCGAGTACCTGGTCCCAAAGCATTGAGCTGAAGCACTGCGTCCGAACCTGGTCACGCAGCATTGAGCTGGAAGCACATGCGCCTGAGTACCTGGTCACGCAGCATTGAGTTGAAGCACCTGCGCTCCGAGTACCTGGCCACGCAGCATTGAAGCTGGAAGCACTGCGCCTGAGTACCGGTCACGCATTGAGCTGAAGCACCTGCGCTCCGAGTACCTGGTCACGCAGCATTGAGCTGAAGCACCTGCGCTCCGAGTACCTGGTCACGCAGCATTGAGCTGAAGCACCTGCGCTCCGAGTACCTGGCATGGGGGTTATTGAGAATAAGTCCTCGTTCAGTGGTCTGTGCAGTGGTTTGACGTCGAAAACCACTGCACGTGCAGTGGTTTCATCCCGCATCGCCCCGGTCATGGCAGGCGATCGATCGGGGTCGGCTAATCGGGGCCGCCGGATTCCTCTAACGATTTCAATATTTCATAATGATTTACAAAACAAAACACGCATTATTTTGCAAATTCAACCGGTAGATATAAACATCTCACTACAATGAACATATCTACCGGTTGGATTTGCTAAAAAATGTTTTATTTTGCACCAAAATGCGAAAAACTGTCGACAGATGTCGATCGGACCGAAATAATGTTTTTTTGGGCGCAAAAATTTGTATTTTGCAAATCTAACCGGTAGATATGTTCATTGTAGTGAGATGTTTATATCTACCGGTTGGATTTGCAAAATAATGCGTGTTTTGTTTTGTAAATCATTATGAAATATTGAAATCGTTAGAGGAATCCGGTGGCCCCGATTAGCCGACCCCGATCGATCGCCTGCCATGACCGGGGCGATGCGGGATGAAACCACTGCACGTGCAGTGGTTTTCGACGTCAAACCACTGCACAGACCACTGAACGAGGACTTATTCTCAATAACCCCCATGCCTGGTCACGCAGCATTGAGCTGAAGCACCTACGCTTCGAGTACCTGGTCACGCAGCATTGAGCTGAAGCACCTGCGCTCCGAGTACCTGG
>LGRX02008253.1:0-34895 GCA_001247695.2 Cymbomonas tetramitiformis | reverse complement strand
CTGCGAGCAGGTCATACGCCGGCATACTCTGCGAGCGTGTCATCTGCCCGCATACTCTGCGAGCAGGTCATAGGCCGGCATACTCTGCGAGCAGGTCATACGCCGGCATACTCTGCGAGCATGTCAACCGCCGGCATACTCTGCGAGTAGGTCATAGGCCGGCATACTCTCCGAGCAGGTCATAGAGCCCGCATACTCTGCAAGCAGGTCATACGCCGGCTTACTCTGCGAGCAGGTCATCCGCCCGCATACTCTGCGAGCAGGTCATAGGCCCGCATACTCTGCGAGCAGGTCATAGAGACTCCGGCACAGTCGGCACATAATGTGGCAGTACAGCGGTACTCGAGGGAGCCAAGCGGGAGAGGGCAAATGCCGAGCGGGAGAGCGCTAATGCCAAGTGGGAGAGGGCAAATGCCAAGCGGGAGAGGGAACGCGAGAGAACCGCGGACCGAGTGCCAGGCGCCGGCGGCGATACCGCGGAACTTAATCGTCTTTGGTTCAATGGGAGGCTCGAGCTCCAGGGCGAGGTATTTTGGCACGGTTAGCTTCCGCGGCGCGCTGCTAGGGGTCGCTGTGTCCTCCAGCGCAATCTGCAGCCCCGTACCCTGCCACTTCGTCGACCTTTGTGGGGCGGGGGAGCTCAGTCGTGCGGCTCGCATAGCGTTCTCCTCGCATTTTCCAGGAGAGCAGACTTATCTGGGGCGAGACTTGCGTGCCTTTCCAGGTTGCAGCAGGAAGATGGTTCTGGTGTCTGAGAGACGCTGCTCGGCAGTGAAGGCAATTGAAAGGCCAGATCTTCGCCGTGCCGCAAAGGCTGCTAACGATGCGATGGCCGTGAAATCGTTCCCAACTTCCAGGTTGGGAAGTGAGTGAGGTCATCAAACTATGCCGGAGCCCAGCATCGCGGGAAGAAGCGGGCAAAGCGGGGGAAACGGCACCTGGCCACGAGTGTTGCTGCCCCAGGCGTAGATTTCGCCCTTGTCGGTGAGCGCTAGGGAGTGGGTTTCGCCCGCGCTCACCGCCACGAAGGTCTCCGCAAAGACCGTGCGAACGGGCACGAAAGATTCCCGGTCGGTGTTGTCCCCGAGGCCCTACGTACGCACCAAGAGACAAAGGGCGGAAGCACGCGGTGAGGCCACCTGGCAAAGGGCAGCTTCAGGGGAAGCCCCATTCCCCACTCTCTGCCCCGACGAGCAGCCGGATTTCAAAGCGATTCCTGGTTATAAGATTGCGGGGAGGTGGGCTTCATAAACAAGATTTCTTCCCCTGAAGGGTATATTGCGTGCCTTCAACTCGCACCTTCGGCACTTCAGTGAGCGCGTGGCGGGTCTCAGCCAGCTCAGCCACTGTGGTATGTCCCAGACAGCCGCTACGAAATACAGCCGCTACAGAACGGCTGAATTCTGGGGCCCTATGTGGCCCCGAGGATAGGTGACGTGGAATCTTAGGAGCTCCCCGGACGGAAAGACCTGACTCCTGTGCTTTAGCAGGCAGCCTGCTTTGAGAGTCGCGGAAACGACTGGAGGCTTGAATGCATGCGAGATGGAAGAGCTTCCCATAGCGGAGCAGGGATTTCCAAGTATGAATGACCTGAGGAGTGGGCACAGAAGCAGCGTCGCACCAGTTGACCATACGTATTATCGCCGGTGGTGAAGAGCTTCCCGGGCACGGCGATCGCGAGAGAATGGCTGTCAACCTTCTCACTCCCACCGACTGCGAGATGCGTTATGTTTGGAGCCCGAAGAACAGATATCTGCGAGCGGGCAAGGAGTCAGTTATCGGTTTTGCGTGGCGGAGCTTGAGAGCAGCTTTGTACCGCATGTCAGCTTGGTTTGGGCAAGGCAAACGAGGCGAAAGGATGTGTGTAACAGAGGAATCGGGCCGTGGAATCATGTGTGCAGTGCATTAAAGGTGCATAGAGGAGGCAAAGGAAGAAACCGACCACCGACGGTTTGGTCCTGTCATGGAAGTCTACGAGACCAAGCTGCGAGCCACACAAACCCTATGTGAGGCGGTCGGGTAACAGGATCAGAGAGCAAAGTTCGAGCCTAGATGAGAAGGGTTTTTGCGATAAGCATGTAAGGACCTGTAAGCACCGTACAGTGATAACATGACTGGAAAAGTTGGAAAGGTGAGGGGCAAAAACCTGGCCCACACTATTTAGACCCCAGGAGTATAGTTCATTGACGACAGCAGATCCCATGTTCGACTCCGCGAGCTTGCTAGCTGCAAGAAGAAATTTTGCGAGATACGATGAGACACGTCGAAAGTGGCAGTGTGTCAAAAGAGCAATCTCAGCAAGTCTACGTAAAGACAACTAACTGACAAGAAAAGTAAAAGAGTTCTCTGAGTGAAGTATTTAGATCAGAGGATAGATTCACTCAACCGGCAAAGCAGAAAAAGTTGTATCGTGCTGAGACCTTGCTGCTGCGATACGCTTTGCTTGAGTCCTGCCGCACCGGCGGTGTACGGCATAATGAGGCACAACACACCGAAGACACAAGTCCCACGCATGTTCGTGCGTTCGCGCTTTTCTGGAGCCATTGTACAGATTCTTCACAGACGCTTGAAAATTGCAACTCACACTAGTGATATCGTTTGCGTTTTATCACTCGCTCGTCGGAGACGACGCTGAAAACATTGCTTATGTGGGCTTAATAGAACTGTTTTGGCACGTGCGCGGAAAGTAGGGTGAATTTGGACGGTGGACACGAAGATATAAATTTAAAACTGAAGGCCTTTCCGAGATAAATTGCGAAATATTTGAATCTAAGTTGCTCCAGAAAATATATCCAGGTGAAATAATTGTGTGT
The DNA here is from genome assembly GCA_001247695.2 of Cymbomonas tetramitiformis. Taxonomy (NCBI): domain Eukaryota; kingdom Viridiplantae; phylum Chlorophyta; class Pyramimonadophyceae; order Pyramimonadales; family Pyramimonadaceae; genus Cymbomonas; species Cymbomonas tetramitiformis. Next base: position 32,082 of record LGRX02008253.1, on the reverse strand, counting down.
ATTAGTTCAGCTTGAGGGTTTTGTTCGAGATCAAGTTCAAGTTCGAAGCTTGAGCGGTGTTCTTTTCATTGCAATTTAATTGGTATGACAGCGCTCAGCGGGCTTGCCCGTTCGCGTCAATTGGTTCGCGCGCGTTGCCGCTCAAGCGCAAGCCCTCGCCTGCCGGGCGGGGCCACACACACGACAGCGGACAGCGGCTCGAGCGCCACATCACATTACAGTGTCACAGTACTGTATTCTGTTTCTCCAGCTCACGTACGGTTCGGTCACAGACGTTGGACCTTCGCTTCGCTTGCGTTGCGTTGGTCATCCTCCTAAGCCTGACGTGAGGAATGAGGTGAGACATCATCATCATCATCATCATGCGATTGGCAATTAGAATTTTCATATTTTGGCACGCAAAAGTTGTTGTGTTGTTGCGCCTGATCGAGAGCCAGTAAAACGAGTGCGTATTTCTGCAGGAAATGTGATAGCGTTTACATGCACCTGAACGCACCTTACAGGTTTCCGAATTGGGTTCTAGGTGTCCGCGATCAGCGCAGGGCTCGGTTTGCAGAAGGATAAAACACGCTCAGCTGCATACGCTCAGCTGTTTATGATTCGCAACCACCTCACATTGCCTTCCACAAGGTCCGTCGCCTACTTTCTTCCGCTTCTGTCGCATATGTTTGAGATTGAACCGTCGCAGTTGTTTCTCCAAACTATCCTGGATACGCTTGACCTGTCGCACTGTCAAACCGCTCCCATTATCTTCGCGATAGAAACGATAGACAGAAACTTTCAAAGTTGGACATGCGCAAACACTAGCCACCGTAGCAGACACCGCCCCTATATGTCTTTCGTATCCGCATACTTTCCCGATCTTAATTCTCCAGATTCCAGAGGTCATCGCTTTCCAAATTAAAGATGTGTTCCCTGTTCCGCAACTCCGTTCACCTCGATCTGTGATCATGTTGAGCCAGGAAGAGTGAGCGAGATAACTTCAAACGTTACGTGATGCACGATTCTCACATCCGAAATAATCATTATTTTTATTATTTCCTTTTGCTTATGAATCTGATTTCGCTGCCGAGCCCTGTTTGCGCGCGCACCTGCTCCGACGTTGAGAAGCACGGATAGGGCAGTGGAACTTTTCGAGGAATGGTACTTTGAGTATTTTCTGTGGCTCCAGGAGTTCGGTCGTCCGCAGATGAGCTGATCCGTATCAACTAACACTTCTCAACTCCCGTGCGCCGAAAAGCCTATTCCTTTTCCTGCCACAACTTTCGCACCGCCAATCATGAACGCCGAAAATAAAACCGAGAACCTAACGAAAGGATCTCAAGTGGCAGCCCCACTAGACCTCCTTGCATCAGATCTCGCTAACCTCGAGGTTAGAGATACTCCAGACGAGGCTGTGCTCGGGAGCATCCCTCTGCCATCGAGCTTATCGGATGACCTCGCTGAAACCGGTTATTCCGTCTGTGGGACGGCGGCGGGAAAAACTTGGACTTCCGCCGTACGGGAAGAGATTACCTCCCTTCACGCTAAGGGGCTCATGCAGAAGTCCCTCAACCGCCTGGCAACCAGCCGCGCTCCCGTGGCTGACGGTGGTTCGCCCGGGCACACGTGTGAAAAGCCCGGCGTTAGCGAACTGAATCTCATACAAGGTGGGCAGGTTGTCGCCGAGGAGGCTATGGCAGCGTCCCCTGTCCTGCGCTCATGGTTCCACGGTACGAATGACGACTGCTGTGGTGGAGGCCTGACCGCCATGCTGGCCAAGCTTCAGGACGGAGCACCGTGGCTAGCTCTTACCCACTTGGACACTCTCAAAATACAGTTCAACGAGGGCGTGGGGGGCTGCTTCCCGCTGCACCGCGACACGCAGGACAAGACCGGCCGCAAGCTGACGGCCATTCTCTATCTAGGGGAGAACTGGGAGGCCACCCACGGGGGTGAACTGCGGTTGCTACCGTTCCCCCTTGCGCCGGTCAACGTGGCACCGAGAGCCGGCCAGCTCGTTCTGTTTAGCTCCGTGGCAACACTACATCGTGTGATGCCAGCGAAGGCCGCTGTCCCACGCTGCGTCGTGTCGCTGTGGTTCGGATCGGGCGGGCTGCCCGGGGGGGACCTCGAGACCCCGCCGACGGACGTCAGTGGGAAGCTTTTTCCTTGGCGGTACCCGAAGTGGATTGACCCAGACCAGGCTGAGCAGCTGGCGTTTTTGCGGCTTCCAAAGAATGCTGACATGCTGACCAAGATCCTGTATGCGGAGGAAATGGCGGAGAGCATTGAGGAGGCATTCGGGAAAAGCGAGGGCGTCCAGGCGGCCCTCGCTTTGCACTTCGAAGAGGCGGCACGCACGGAGGCCGCAGTGAACAAGGCTCTTTTGGAGCTCCTGCGAGAGACGTTGCCCCTTACCTGCCCGGCGGAGAGTTATCAAGCATGATGGAAACCCTCGTATAGAGAATAACAACAGGCTCCTTTCCCTTAAACCCTAGTATAGCATATCCAGCTGTTCTTTACGACTAGTATACACTAACTCTGTCCCGCGGGCACATCTTTCAAGACTAAGACGGTCAATACAGGTTGAAATATTACAAGTGAAATTGGGGCTGACAGATTGGACTTGCCAAACTAGAAAAGAATAGGATGAACTAGAAACTTAGAATGCCATCTCTGCCCAGTGGGAAATAGTGGAATATAAATGTTGCGATACGGGTATGATAGTTGATAATGATAGCTGCTCATCCACGATATATCGAGTGCTGGGATCTGGCCAGCAGCCCTCCCGGGAGTCCCGGGGTAGGCCCTGGCCACGTGGCCAGACCACTATATCCGTTCTAATTTGGGGTACAACGGGTGTCACTGGTCGGGATTTAGGTTTCCGTTAGACTATAAGAATAGTTTGCACCTATCACTATTCATTTTACTAAAACCTAAATAGTTAATTGTGTGACCACTTGTCTCAGAATATCTATTCCGAGGATATCCCGGTATCGAGTAACAGTGATAATGAGGAATATTGGCCGACTTATTGATATTAGCGCAACCGATATCGAGCCTTGATGATCATGTTATGTGGAACCGATAGATTTTCATGTTTTGTGGTTGTTACGAGTACATGAGTGAGCTAGTATTTGGGTGATCGCGAACACAACCTTGCACATTCCCCGCTTCCGGAAGAAGCGTCGAATATCAAGCCACATTCAGATGCATATTCGATCGGTTGATTAAGTTGATGTCCACACACATGCAAGTGGCTCGTACTGCTTAGCCTGGAGAATTTAAACATACTATACCCGAATGGTATAACCCACATATGACAGTGATACAGATCTTCATGTGCTGCAACATGCGAGCATATGAGCATACGTGAGTACGGAGGGGGGTAAGCAGTTATGAACATAGGGTGTTGGAAAACCATCAGAAGGTTGACAAACCAAGTTATGCAAGGGTGCAAGAATTAAGGAGCCTATGCTGGGCGCTGCCACGCCCAGCTACGCCGTGAGTATGAGGAATTCTAACCATATCTATTGATGAATTCTAGCGACATTGTATTACCATGATCCTCTTTGAGACGGAGACTTGCAAATTGCGGTGGTGCGCATGTTTTTAGCACCACTGGGGCGACAGAGTCAATTGCAAGTCGGAGCCACCAAGTATCATTGCAATACTCCCACAAGTTCTGACTCACTGAGTGAGACACCTAGCGTCGCGTAATAACAATTACAGCATAGACTCCTTTGAAGAAAAAAACCAGTGTATCCACACCTGTCTAACAAATACGGGTGTTCTATTCTCTGCTCTTGGCTTCGCACACAAAAAGAATGTAGATAACCGGTCCTCACAGTCACACCATACAGCAACCAACTGTTACTCAAACCTGATCCATCCAGGTTATCATCTCAGGTGCTAAGTGCCTAGCCAAGTCACAGTAACACCTGCGCAGCCAATGCAATGGAGAGCAAATTGCGATCTGTGTCCACAGGTCCATCAATGGCGAGCCCAACGGGAAGCCCACTACTTGTCTTTCCGATGGGCAAAGTGATCCCTGGAAGCCCCGCATTCGTGCCGGGGTCGGTGTTCCGTGAGATATCCGCGAAGAGCATCGGCCTGCCTGCCACCTCGGAGTGTTTGCAGGCTGGCTCTTTCACTGTCGGGAAAACGAGACCCTGAATGCTGTGCCGCTCGAACGTCTCCGCATACATTTTCTGCAGCGCCGGGCGATGCTTCTCTAGCGCCTCCGTGTACTCCTCGGGCTTGAAGAACCCAGCGGCGGCCGGGCTGAAAAGCCGTTGCACAGCTGGCTCCTTGCATTGACCGATGAGGTCCTCCACACTGACGCTCGGGCAGTACTTCTCCAGGTACTCGGTCAACGCACGCTTCATCTCGAAGAAGATCACCGCGAAGCCCACCTTCCCACAGAGCTCTTTCACGTCCAGGTCAACGGGCACGACCTCCACCCCTGCCCGCGAGAGACTCAACAGAGCCTCCTCCGCTCGGTCCGAGACATCAGCTTCGAGTTCTGTCCAGAAAAACCGAGGTCTTCCCAAGCGAAGTCCCTTCAGCTCGCACGGCTCCGCGAGCGGCTCTCCAGTGATGATGCTGTCGAGCAGCGCCAGGTCCTCCACACAGATGCCCATCGGCCCCGCGGTGTCGCGAGTCGCAGAGCAGGGGGTGATCCCCTCCTGCGGGTATCGCGGTCGCGGCTCCTGCGCAGAGTCTCCGGCGCTTGCCCATGCGGTGGTCGGTCTCAGCCCGAAGACGCCGTTCATGGCGGCTGGGATGCGGATCGAGCCAGCGGTATCGGTGCCAAGACCAACCACCGCCTGCCCCGCACCCAGTGCGGCACCGGTCCCGCCGGAGCTCCCGCCACTGATGTGCTGTGGTGAGCAAGCGTTTCGCACGGATGGGAAGGGAGAACCCTCAGGATGGATGCTCGTGACCCCCATCGCGAGCTCGTGCATGTTTGTCTTCCCAAGAACCACCGCACCTTCAGCCTCAAGTCGCGCGACGACGGGCGCGCTCTCGAAGGGCGTGAAGTCGATCAGCGCGAGGGTCCCCGCAGTGTTTGGCAGCCCTTTTACGTGAATGTTATCTTTGACGACAATAGGTACGCCATGCAGCCGGCCGAGCGGCTCGCCAGCAACCCGGCGCGCGTCGAGCTCACGCGCTCTAGCAAGTGCTAGCAAGCGGCTCTTATCGAGGCTGATGAAAGCACCGACGTCGTTCCGTTCGATTGCGTCCAGAAGGCTTTGAACTACCTCCTCGCAGCTTCTCTTGCCAGACTTTATGTCGCTCACTATTGTAACAGCGCTGTTGAGCGGAAGACTTCTCGACATCGTGGTCATTTGACCGGAATGGCAAGCGCCCATGTCTCAGTAGCTGTGGTCGCACCTTCGCATACTATTGCAGCGGGACAAGGCAACATGCGCAATCATGAAGTTCTCATTAAAAAATGGGAAATCGCAATAGGGAAACTCTGGCAATATAGATATAGAGCGAGACCTTCACGTGACGGCTGAATTACTGAGGACTGACGGTCAACCTCTCGCTCTGCTCTTTTGTTCTAGAACCAAAGCAAATCTATTACCTTACGCTCACGTGACCTCCGCTTGTAACACCTTTTCGACCTTTAGTAATACAAGCCTATTGCGGAATTATTTAACACAATAGAGAGTTTCCCGCAGAATTCGGCAGCCAATTCTTTCGCTAGACGTGGCCCATAAAATCCGTCGCGTGTGTGTCGCGATAGTCCGATTTCACTCGACTGGTTCAGTTCGTGAACACTTACTGTGACACACTACAGTACTTGTAATAGAGAGGTTCCGCAAAGCGGAGAGTTAAGGGCATATCGTGTCATAGATTCCGTCGAACGCGATGGTCATGCGTCATAACTCGTTCATACTTCTTAACTCTTAACTTCTTAACTCTCCGCCCGATGAACGACGAAGAGCTAAGGTAGACGTCCTAATCGGAAACTGGCTGGATGTAATCGATCTGGAATATTCTAGAATTCCGTTTGATCCTGCGTTCCCGCGTGGCCGACGAACTGTTTCTCCAGAAAACAAGGAGGCAACCCTCCCGTCGAAAATATTTCTGAGGATGTTGTGTGCACCGCTGCCCCAACCGTTGCTGATACGAACGCACCGCCTGAAGATGACCCCATTCCTCTTGATGGAGCACCAAAAGCATCTGAGAAGGCGCAAGAAAAAGGAAAGCGCGCTCGCAAACATCCTATATGGGACGACCCCGCTCTCGGCGTAGAACGCATTTAGGGACTAATGCTTCTGTTTCTTTGACCACCAGTCAATGAGCATACCGTGAAAGTAGAGACAGTAGCCGGAAACAGAGTTCCGTGTGGCAGTGTCTCCTGCATGGTCTGAGTCACAGAACGCGGTGAGCTGGGGTGCTGCAGAGTCAATAGCCATAGCAAGTGTGTAGTCTCTGGTGGAATAGGCATAGTGAAGAATCCGCTTGGCAGCGGTGAGGGCTTCAACTGTGGGCTGGTGGCAGAACTGAGCCAGATATGTGACGTGGTAATATATGTCGGGTCTGACTGTCCTGGCTAACCAGAGCAGAGAGTAGATCAAGGATCTGAGGGGTGTCTCAATGGACCTGTCAATGGCATCAGGTGGGGGAATGGGGAGGGAGAGACCCTCTGTCATCGGTGATCGAGGTGGTTGCTTATCCGTGGCTATGCTGAACTTAGCACACAGATCTGTGATGCTCCGCTCGTGTGAAAGCTCAATCCTGGTCGGGTATGACTCTCCTGTAGGAAGTGTCTCAGTCTGGACATCAACCCTGAGCTGGAGGAACTGGTTGAGGACACCAGAGTAGGTGGCCTGGAATGTGGACATGATGTCAGTGTGAAACCGGGCTCTGGACCGCTCATCGGCACAAGCCACAATGAAGTCATCAACGTAGATGAGGACTATGAAGAGCTGAGTGTCAATCCAGCCGATGTACAGGCACTCGTCATATGTGGACCTGCTGAGTGTAGGGTAGCGGTCTGTCATGAATCTGTGTGCGGTCTCTGACCAGAGTCTGCCTGAGGTCCGATGTCCGTAGAGTGCCTTCTTCATATAGGCACCTACATATCATAGGGGATGGATGTACCCCTTCGGAAACCTGACATAGTACCGCTCATCCTCAGGTATTAGAGCCTGGAGGCTAGGTTGGCGAAAACGTCCCTCCCCCCCCGATTAATCGCGCGATTAATCGTATTTGGGCCTCTCCCGATTAATCGTTGCCGATTAATTGGCTTAATAGTGTAGGAGATGCTTAATAGTGTAAAACCGATGCGGGCTTACAAAAAATGTCGAAACTTTTGATGTGTCGTACCTATGACGCTTGGTGCTTTGAGCAACCTTCACACGTTCGCGGCATGCTTCCTCAGTCTCGTCAATCACACGGGAGTAAGCACCAGGACAAATCTCTACACCACCACCTTTCTTCTGCGCACAGTGGTGCAGAATCCGTTGACTTTGTGCGACTATGATCCGATTGCAACTTAAACACTTGCAGCGCTCACTAGGTGACCCTATATGACCGGCTGGGTAGAATTCGAGGGGAGTGGTTGTATGGCTCCCTTTAATAACGCGGACAAGCCACCATATCCACGCGGTGGGATTCGCCTGCTTGTCAGTTGTAGGAGCGGCTGCCGGAGGCATAGTTAAGAGGTTTAGGTAATTGGAAACTACAATACTGCAGACTGATGAGAGCCGTTCCGTGTTCCCGTGTTCGCCCTGTTGCCTACAAATATTTGCTATCTGCCTATCTCCCGTCGCGTGTCCCGTCTGACACGTCCTCCAAACAATTTGATCCTCCAAGGCAAAGCCTTAAGTATGGGACATCAACGCCCTAAGTATGGGACGGCATGCTGGAACAGTCACACCGCTCGCTTTGTGACTCTTCCTATAGTAGTGTGTATGACTGTCACCCGAACCCGAACCCTAACTGTTTATGCCCGTTATATTGGGTTAACTTATCAACTTTATTACATTCTGAGAAAACCTATCACTGAGTGTATATATCCCGAGTCCTAGGGGTATATCCAACAGGTTTGGCCCCACGCACTCTTTATTTAGACACTGCGTAGTTTGGCCATGTCAGGCTAAACACCGGCGCTTGAGATGGAGTGAGGGGCTCCCCTAGAGGCGCGGCGGAGCGGTATGGCCTAGTTACGTGGCTGGTTGATTGGACTTACGGAGAGCTCGGGCTCGTGGCTGCTTGATTTTTCCGTTCTACGCGTTGGTAGACGTTGGAATTTTGGTCGGATCCGACACCAAGTTCCTTGGCCGCGTTGTTAGATCCACATGCACGTTTGGGGAATCTTTTACGCCGCAGCTTTCCTTCTTTTCCTCGACAACCGCCTCACGACTTTTGGCCGCCGCTCCTTCCGCACCTCGCCACATTTACCCTCATTTCGTCTCTATAGTCTTCTACATCATGGTTGCGACTAGATTGACCTCAGGCATGGCGTCGCGCCGACGCTCGCTAGCTACAATTTTCGACTCCGCTGCCGCACGTAATTCCGTCACGCCGGCTACGCCGGCGCCCGCTGGTGCTCCAGCTGCGAACTCCGCCCAGGCCGTATTCTTGGCGGGTGTTCGCTCGCTCACACGTGAGCGCTTCGACGAGAGCGTGGCGAAGCACGTCATCCGGAAATGCTTTCCCGACAAGCATGACCGTTTTACGGGTACGGAGTCGAACGCTCAGGTGCTCCTCTCCAAGCTGGTGCCTGCTCTCCAGGAGGCATTCGAGGCCGAGGACGCGCTGTTTGCACCTATGTTCGACTTGGAGGACCCCACGTTGGCCGTACGGCCCGAGGCCAACAAGCTCCTCTTCTCAACTCTCGAGCTCATCGTGTCTCCCGCCTCTCCAGCGGGTGACTGGCTCGAGGCGTCTGCGACCTTGCACCCTCTGGACGGCAAGCGGGCCCTGCTGGAGCTCGCACGGCGTCTGCTGGACTCCGGTGCACCCTTCCAGGGGACATCGGACCTCCTTGGCGTCCGTTTTAAGGCCCACACCGACCCGTCCGAATCCATCACGGACTTCAACGCGGCCTTACGGTCTGCCAAGAGGCGCAACACTCTCGACGATGACGAGGTGAAGGAGTTGTTCCTCGCGGCGCTGGATCCTGGATTCTACGCGCCGGTGGTGTCGAGGCTCTTCACGCACCAGCAGCGGGCGGCCGTGGACCTCCTCACCATTCAGCAATGGGTCCTCGAGTGCTACGCCCGACACGTCGCAGCCGGTACGCACACTGCCTCGTTCGCTCTGTCCGCAGCGGCCGTGGCCACTGACGGCGACACCTCGCAGCTGTCCGACCTCACGGCCATCATCCTCGACGTGAAGCGGCAGCTGAAGGTGCTCACGGACAAGGTCAACGGGCGGGGTTTTACCCCGCGGGCGGACAAGAACAAGATCGGCAACGGGGGAGGCGGCTCCGGTGTTCGTTTTGCGGCAGGTGACCTCCCGACGGGAGGGAACTGGCCGCAGTCGCAGGTGAGGAAGCGCGTTGCCTTTCACAAAGGCAGCGGCGACTTCATTCCGTTCTGCCAAAACTCCACGTGCAAGAAGGACGAGGCCCGCCACTGGCACCGCGACTGCCCGAACGGCGGTAAGCACGGCGCTGGGGGAAGCTTCCACAGCTTCTCCCTCGGTGACATCGAGAACGACTTGCTGGCGGAGCAGTTTCAGACGGCCATGGACGAGCACGACGGCGAGCGGTTCGATGCGCTCTGCCTTCTGGCGGGGGGCAAGCCGGAGATGCTCGACGGCGTTTCGGCGTGTTCCTTCGGGATCGAGCCGGAGAGGGAAGACGGTGCGTTGCAGGAATTCCTGCCCTACTGCCAGCCTGCCACCCATATGGGCGGCTTCACGGTCGGTGGTGTCGGGAGCGGGATCTCAGCTGCCGCTTGCACGCATGTCCGCGAGGACGCACCGCCGGCGCCACCGCCGGCGGCAATCACGCATGCTTACCCGGACGAGTCGGGGGCGTCCGACGCCGGTGACATGATGCCGGTGGACTCCATGCACGCGCACGAGCCCGACCTCTGCTTTGCGGACAAAATCGCGCGGATGGGGGGACTCTCGATCACGGCTGCGGGCAAGGACTTCGCGATGCGGTACATGCACGCCGAGTCGGGGACCGACTCTTGCGACGGCGACGCGGACGGGTCTGCGGCTGGGTGTGACCCTATTGACGGTAAGGATGCGGTCCCGCAGTCTCTAGCATCTCGTCGGGGATGCGGTGCACCGCCTTGGGGGTTTGGCCGCTCTTCGGCGATTGCGGTGATGGTGTGTGCTCTCTTCTGTGTTTGCGCCACCGCGGCGCCAATCTCGGCTGCCACTCTTGGCGAGGCATGTGCACCGGACCACACCGGCCTGGAGGTCGGTGGTGCTGCCGAGGCGACCACCAGCGAGCCTGCATTCACTTCTGCGGCACCGGTTGCTATTCCGCCGCGCCGGCACGGCCGGCACCGTGCTCGGCCAGGCCTTCACAATGCACCAATCGGGCTTTACGTCCCGGTACCTCCACTCCCGGTCCCGCCCGCTTCACCGCTGTATTGGGATGCACCACCGTCACCGGACTACTCACCGGGACCGACTACTGACGAGGAGGACGGGGAGGATCCCTCGCACGACGATCGAGACCTTTCAGATTTCTTCTGGAGCTCTACGAATGATTCAATCACGGCATCGGCATCTTCAATTCACGGCACCATGACTGTGCTGCGGGCCGGCACAGCAGTGCCACCGCTAACTAGTGGCTAGGAAGTTAATCATGCCGCTCCTGCGCAGTGAGATTGACCGTAGCTGTATGTGCAGAAGGGTCCGATCACGGACCGGTTTCAGGTTTACAACTCTTGACTGGGAACCGCCCTGCCAGAAAGGACAGGCCTTCCCTTAGAGTCCGATTTCCACCGTTGTAGATGGTGTTTGTTCACAGGTTTCACTTTCGGCTAGCCAGTCACCACACTAGGTGGTGTGCTGGAACAGTCACACCGCTCGCTTTGTGACTCTTCCTATAGTAGTGTGTATGACTGTCACCCGAACCCGAACCCTAACTGTTTATTGCCTTAAGTATGTAACGTGGTCCTTAAGTATGTAACGCGAGACCCCCCCGATTAATCGCGCGATTAAACGTATTTGGCACCCTCCCGATTAATCGTTGGCGACGTTTTCGCCAACATAGCCTGGAGGAAAGCCTGAGTGATACGGGCTGATATACGAGCCCTTAGTATATGATATAAAATACAAGTAAACACTGCGTTGTAGAACGGCAACGCAAGTGTAGGATATAGCGGGTGATGAGTGCAGACGCTGTGTGAAGATCTGCTGAAGCCCAACGCTTCGCTCATCTATACCATACGTCTCCCATCGCATAGATGGTACCGCCATTGGGTTGTGAACCCGAGACGTTGGTTGAACTACCAGTATTGTGGTAACGAATAGTTCGTTCATACTGCGCATGCGTGTTCCGCACATGCTTAAAGCCAAGATGGTTCTTGTTTGTTACTTCAAGATGTATCTTGCTTTGCCATCTTCGAGTTCGACGTACGAACTCTCGATGACAGGGTCATTCAAGTCTTTCCTTGAATAATGACAGATGATGTGACTTATCATCTGGCGACATGTACAGTCATAGTCGACCGTACTGACGAATGTCATAATAATATATGACACGACTCGACATGACATGACATGACATGGTATGACATGTCTGACAGGTATGACACGTATGACATGTATGACACATATGTCATCGGTCATGATCCTGTATGAAAATGACATGTCTGACAGGTATGATACGTATGACATGTATGACACATATGTCACACACATGTATGACCCTGACAGATCTCCCCTCTTAAAAGAGTTGTGACCTCACAACGGGCATACCTTTGTATATGTCTATGATGTCTTTGTTGTTGTCGCTTCTTGCTGGTACCAGTCTTCTTACACCGATTTGAGGCGTCCCTCATGGTGCTTTTAGGTTATTGGGGGGAACTGAGTCCACTTTAGTCCCTCACCTTACAGTTCTTAGGATGTAGCCCCCTTTGAAGTTCGTATCGTATTTCAGAGTGACGTTTCAAGGTTCAATGAATTGCGTTTCGTGATACAGATTGACGCTGGATTACTGATTGATCCACACGTATCGTGCGTCAGAGTGACGATTCAAAGCATCCGAAGTGTACGTTACGGATTATTTGCGCTAGCCGTCGTCGCTTTGCGAACGATGATCCCACGATTTAACGATTTATAATCGAACGATTCTCGGCCTGATATAATGCACCCAACCCTTCCTCCCCTTTGGAGGATCATAGGCGGCAACGGGGAGCCCGTGTTTATTTCCGGAGTTATTTCACCGGGGGCGTGTTTTATTGCAAAGAGAGTGGCCCTGCTTAACGGGATTGGACTTATAATCCTTACCCGGTCTGCTCACTCTAATATGGTCCAGTACGCACGCTTTGAGGAACATCTATCGCGATGAGTGAGAATGGATTCGCCACGTACTAATGTGAAATTTATTTAGTTATGTTTGTCAAGCACAACTTAGGATCACAACTCCGTCTACCTCAGTCGATATCTCCGGTAGCTTCGGATGACTGGCCACAGAATCCGATGACAAACCACGGTCTTGGCAAAGGTAGCATTAGCAGTTTTTCACAGATATTGGTACCCGCATATGCGTATCTGTGTAAGGGTATGATTTATACAAGGCTCACTACACCTTAGCAAGGAAGGATCAATTCCTGCTCCTGTCATATCAATTTGATGCAGGGTAAAAATGTTAGGGATATAACCCTGCAGTTCTCGGGTTGCAGCCCATTGCACCGAAGGCGCATCGCAGTTCTTGGGATGCAGCCCTGATATATATATATATGACCGATGGACGAAAACCTCTTGGGTATATGTTTCCACGGCCTGATTATTATTTGGTCGGCAATTATTGGCAAAAGTCATTGGCTATCAGCTTTTGACTCAGAAGCCACAATGTTATAGAAGCTGCGACCTATTGTGATCATATGCGGCAGTTATGCCTTCAGCATACGTAGACAATATGATTATGTGGAACTTATAATCCCACTTAAGTTGCATCATGATAAATTTATCCAGGTGTTAACAAGTGTTCAGGATTTGATAAGGGGATGACGCCCCACAAGCTAAAGGTCACTGTCTCATAAGGCTCGCCTCAAGTGTGCGGCTTTGAGGATTAGTGTCCTGGCGAGGCACAGTCATGATGCTTCCTAGTCCATAATGAAACTGGAAATGAGAATGCTCAAGAATGACCGAAGACAGGAAGGCTTTTGGTTGGCCAGAGTTACTGTCAAGATGCTTAACCTTGATGGGGTTGCATTCGGATACAAACTGTGCAACCATGTATGTGACTTATACATTGGTGTATGACTTGATGAATCGTCTCTTGTCATGAACCTGGAAGGAATGACGGGCAAATAGCTAGAGTGGCGGATTTACTCACTCGGCTTTGCTGTTATGGAATTCGATGCCTGATGGCACAACTGGCAAGCCTTTGCTCAGATGCTTTCCTTAAAACATTGGCAACAACTTGTGTGCCAGCTTCTCTAGATTTGGGGAGAAACCATGGATCAACAATTTATCAATCAAAACACATGTATCAAGGTTGATTCATCGAATCCTTCAACTCTTGAATTTCGACAATCAGCATCTCAGGCTGTTGACGTCAGGCTGTTGTCCTAAAACACAAATGCCAGCTCAAGATGGGCACAATAATTCTATGCATGTGCAAAGGGGTATCAATGGACATCAGATTATGCAGTGCTCGCTTCAAGCACCGCCTCAGTCACTGCCTCGGCTTGTGCTCAAAATTATTGATGAATATCAGCGAGTGCGTTGTGAGTGCATACGCCCGTTGATGCACACACGCACACGCACTAAGCACACACGCACGCGCGCGAGACACACACATACACACACATAATAAAGTGAACGAGCTAATGCGCATGCCAATCATACAAAGCTATATATATATATATATACAACGTTGTATATATATATGGGGACTTCAATGCAGCCGATTTCGCTCTCGAATTTCACGGTGTGCGCTCGAGCACCAACGTGTGATATTTTCATAATATACTTGCAGTGTAACACTGGCTGAGCTTCCAACGTGGCTGCACACTTTCTTTTTTGGCTAGGATGTGTGGGTGCGGTATATAGTCATGCCCTGATCTATTCCCACAAGCATGTTTCTCACATCCACCGGATTGATGGTGGGTCTGCTTTTGTCAGCGGGCAACGTGTGCATGCTACATGCAACATGCTGGACTTCGGGTTTAGGCCTAGTTATTATGAGCTCTGACTAGCCCCTAGCCTGACCCTGCTTCCTGATCGTGACTATGACAACCTAGCACTGTACTGTACAGTAGTACAGTACAGTAGTACAGTCTTTGTTTCACTGTCCGGGTTTCCGAGAGCATAAAGCCTCGGCCGGACACTAGTTATCTGATTATCTGTTTGATCTTTAGCCACCCTGCTTAGCCGGACAGTAGTATCTGTCTTTCCCGCAGGTTATGGCCCGCACCGGCTTTCCGGTGGTTCTGATGGCACAGCGCCTTGCTGTTGCCATGTTCGGCTAAGTAGGACGTAGGAGGGGCTGAGCGCCCACTTGGGCGGTGGTGTAAGCATTCTGAGTATGGACTTGTAGCCTGGCGGTGAAGGCGGCACGTATTGTGCTCGCCTTCGCTGCGAAGGAGATCAGTAGTCGCTGGCAAATTTTATTGCAGTAGTATCGTCGCCTGGGAGTTAATTTTGTATCGTGCGCCACTGGCCCTGGCGAGGTCGCTCCACACGTTACTTGATTTTTGGCCGCTCTCAATTTTTCGCTCACGACCTGCTATTTTGTCATCTCTTCATCTGCTGAGACTTCTGCAGGGTACCTGGCCGCTCCGGGAACATTATACCGCCACCCTGACTAGCTCGGTCCTTTCGCTGTCTTTTAATCATGGTTGCCACTACAGCGAATAGAATGACGCGGTCTCGCGTCCGTAGGCTAGAGACTATTTTCGATGATGTGGGTGCGCAGCACTCTGCCACTCCACAAACGCCGCTGCTCCCAGCTCCAACCACCGCAGCTGCAAGAGAGATTTTGGACAAATGTCAGCAAATTGCTCTAGACAATTTTGACAGGAAGGTTGCGAAGGTGGTTGCTGCCAAAATTCTCGGGGACAAATCGGAACGCTTCGCTGGAACAAAAACAGACGCAGTCGACATTTTTTCACAGATCATGCATGAGTTGCGCACGCAGTTTTTGCTCCAGTCACAGGCATTTGCTCCCCTCTTTGACCTGGCTAACATGGCTGTTGAGGCTAGGCATGAGGAATATGAGCTGCTGCTCTCGGCTTTGACTTTTCTGGCTCGGACTGGCTCGCCTGCTCGTGATTGGCTTGAGGCCTTTGGGTTTGACGTTCATGGAGATGGCAAGCGTGCTGCCCTAGAGGTGGTACGCATGCTCCAGGAACGCTCAGAGCCCTTTGACTCTTTTGAATCGCTGCTGGCGGTTCGCATTCCCAGCAGCGGAGATCCTGACCGTAGCATCCGTGAGTTCAATGGCCTGTTGCGGGACGTTCAGCGTTCCCACAACTTGCCAGAGGACGCGGTGAAGCGGCAGTTTCTCAAGGCTCTCGGCAACTCGGCACTGTACCGTGACTTGGCTAATTCTCTGGCTCGGGCTGGCCAGCGGCAGGGAGTGTCTCTTCTGACTATCCAGGCTCGTGTGCGGGAGCAGTTCCGTCACGGCCTGAAAGTCTCTGACACCCCTGTTTCTGCTTTGTCGTTCGGCGATGGCGCGTCTGACCTAGCTGCGGCGTTGTCCAGTCTGCAAAAGCAGCTGGAGCGCATGCAGCAAGACATTCGTGACCTGAAGCGGCAGAGGCGGGAAGGGTCACCCCCTACGGGCAAGCACCTTACCCGCTCTGCTGCTAAGCATCATCGTGCTGGTGTTAAACCGCTTGGCACCGCTCCTCCTGTCTCGTTTGACAAGAAGAGCGGTGCCTTCGTGCCTCACTGCAGAAATGCAGAGTGTGCACAAAGTGGTTTGAAACACTGGCATGCTGAATGCCCCAACGGCGGTCCTCAGTCTGCCCACTATTGTGGTGCAGTTGGGGACTATGAGTCTGACTGCCTGGCTGTTCGTTTCCAGCGGTTCTATGGCGCTGGGGATGAACATGCCTTCGAGTCGCTCTGCACTATGGAGGGCCGTCCAGAGGTGTGTACCGGAATATCCAAGTACACTAGATATCAGAAAGTCCCGTACTCGTGTGGATAAACTGTGTAAGATAAATAAACCCTAAGCTAGATATACCCGGAACGGTCTCGGACTCTAGCCTACCTGTGACACAGCGTGTGTCACAGTACGAACCTACAGATCAGTCAGCAGACCAGTGTTGGTCCTAGGGATCTGTCATAGGGGCCTGACCGGGACTCCCAGTCAGGGCTGCCTATACAGATTTCAGCACACCACCCCAGCACTGTGGGTGGTGACTGGCTAGGAGAGTCAGAAAATGTAAAGCTGTAAGTGTTAGGGCAGGAGCCAGGGTGACAAGGCCTACTAACTGCTAATCTAACTGTGCAATTCTGATACACAAATTAGAACCCTCTAGCTAGCACAAGAGCAGAAACTCGCAGGCAATTAAGGTCCTGCTAAACTATTGAAAGGCTCTGTGTCAGCAAGTCAAATTGAAGATTTCAAAGGTGTCAAAGCAAAACCATAAACCAGATTGAAGAAGTCTTTGAGGTCACAGGAGTTCTGCACACCACCATGTTGGTGTGCCTCCAGAGTGAGCAAGAAGTCAATCGACAGCACCAAAGTAGTCGGCGGCGGCCTCACTTAAGTCCGATCCGAAGGGAGGATTCCCGAACGGACCTCTCTCATGTAGAGCCATACCGTAAAAGAAGGCCATGTCGAAACTCAAATCTGCCCGAGCAAGGTCCTGAAAGATTGATGGAGAACCTGAAATATATATATATCATGTATATATACGCGGGTTGTACTTCAAGAACTGTCGGGCACTCGCAGAGACATACGGAGACTAAGATGAGATAATAAAATAACTTAGGTGTTTTATTATCGGTCTGAACTGACGGCAGGCAAGATGCAAGTGACACTACACGGCGAGGGGTGACACAGGAAGAGACAGTCACCCCCATTTTATGGGGGGGCGAAAGTCTGTCTCCCCATGACACCACCTCACCCCGAAGGTGTGAGGTGCCACGATGCCAACTTGCCAGGCCAGGCCTAAGATGCTACGGCAAGCACAAAGGCGAAACCCTAAGGAAACATACATCTTGTGAGACCCAAAGGGGTCTCTTTCAACCCAACTAGTGTGGCTCAGCCTGCGTTGGTCTCTAGATGCGTGCTCTAGGGGCTTACGCCCATGCATGTGCTGTGGGGATGACTACTCCCACAGGCCAGCCGGCGAATCTAGCCCCAGCAATCGAGGGTGGACGGCGGCGTAGATCTCGATGGTGAACGAAGTCGAGCGCCGCCAAGACGTTGTCACCCAACGCCCACGCGATGCGGTGCGACGATGCGTGGCACCAACAGAGCGAGTGCTGGGACTTGGACACCCCGGGGGGGGGCGAAGGCGGAAAATGCGGTGTGGCTCCACTCTGCCGCACATAAGTGCGAAAGCAGAGAGGAAAAGCGGCGGGATGAGGGCTGCAACACCACTAAACACCACCAGGCAGTGGCCAAGGGGCACGCAGGGTGGAGGGAAGAGTGGAGGATGCTGCGGGGTGAGCTCGTAGTGGTCAAAGCTCATGTCGACGATGTGGTTGATGGACTCGATTTTGGTGTCTGGTGCATAAGCACCACCAGACACCACCAGATCGTAGCCAGGGGTAAGTTCTCGTAGTCGAATCACCGCAGCGCGGAGGCAACTGCAGAAATGCGCGAACGCTGACGACACGAAGCCATGGCCGCTGTAAGCTGGAAAATCTGGAGCCCAACACTTAGGGTTCCCAAACGAAAACGTAACTTTCGCCAAAAATAACCAAATCGAACGATGAAAAAGTCAAATTGGGGTAGATTTTGACGAGGAACACGGCGGTGAGGTCAAAAAAGTCGTGCGGTAAGCCAATTTTCCGGCAGCAGAGGTGCTGCTGGCCAGAGTGTTGAAGGCGTAAATGTCGGTATAATAGGTTGGGGAAAAAAAACGGTCGTTTCCAGAGCACGAAGCCAAAAGGTGTGCAATAGGAAAACGGCTGAAGATGTCGGAAATAAAAGATGCCGTGACGTCGGTGCTGCCGCTGTTGTGCGTAGTGCAATACGGTTGATGTCGGAATGCCTGCGTTGCTGAAAGCTGACAAGTGTGCTAAAAGCGAAGGCGTAGATGTCGGAAGCAACCGTCGGAAAATCACGTCGGAAAATCACGTCGGAAGCAGATGTCGGAAACAGATGTCGGAAGATGTCGGTTGCTTAGATGTCGAAAGCGCGTCACGGCTGATGTCGGTACTAAAAAGATGTCGGTTAGAATCACAGGGCGTGAAGCCAATGAGTCAACGAGGTACGTAAAAATAAACGTGTAAGGGCACCATAACCTGATGGAGAACCTGAAATATATATATCATATATATATACGCGGGTTGTACTTCAAGAACTGTCGGGCACTCGCAGAGACATACGGAGACTAAGATGAGATAATAAAATAACTTAGGTGTTTTATTATCGGTCTGAACTGACGGCAGGCAAGATGCAAGTGACACTACACGGCGAGGGGTGACACAGGAAGAGACAGTCACCCCCATTTTATGGGGGGGGCGAAAGTCTGTCTCCCCATGAAAGATGCCAGGGGGCTCAGGCGGCTCAAGCAGTGGCACATTGTCAGCCAACGAGAAACCTTGAGCCGGGATCACAGAATCAACAAAATCATTCGTAGAGTAAAATGACGGAGTTTCCCAATCGAGATTACCACCAGGCGAAGGCATCTCCGTAGCCGGTGCACATGCCGACACAGCAGAAGCCGTGGAAGCCGAAACAGCTACACCTGCAAAAGAAATGCAGAAGAGAGAGAGCACCGCGAGAGCGCCGCCGATTGCCGGCGTGCCAAAGCCGAAAGGCGGCACACCGCACCCGATAGTACTGGCCGGAGCCCGTGGCTTCACCGCGAAAGTACCGTCGGCGAAATCCTCGTAGTCGTCCGTGTCATAGCCCGTCAGGTCAGACGGGTGGACGGCGGCGTGATTTGCCGTCTGCACGAAGCCTCCGAACTCACCGCATGTCGCCTCCGTGGTGGTTACCCGCGCCGATTGAGTTGGCGCGGGCTGAAAATCCTTTACCTGCGAAACAGGCATAGCAGGGGCCGGCACGGCGGACGCCGATGCCGCCGCACCACCTGCCGGAACCTGCCCCTCCGGTGTGATCCCCGCCGCAGCGGCAGGGCCACACACCAGAGCCGATGCATGCTCCCCAACCGCACCCCCAGGAACAAAGGACGCGTGAGTGTAATGTACCTTTTCTTGGGCGGCCTGAACCTCAGTGGTGAGGGCATCAAGCCGCCGCAAGATGTCCTCGTCGCCCGCGCCGTCGGCCGCAGGCTGCACGCTGAAGCCGTAGGCCGACACGTCGATGCCGCCAACACCGCCCGCGGAAAGCACAGCGGGAGGACCGTAAGCCGACGCCGCACGGGCGAAGGCCTCCGGACCATCATCCGCAGCCTCCTGGAAGACCTGCACAAGCGCCAAGGTGTGGAGGCCCTCCGCATCCTCCTCCTCAATAGGAATGCAGAAGGCCGCTGCCGTGGCCGACGAATGTTGGCGCCCACCAAGAGGGCAGTCGCGGTACGCGTGATAGGTGTCACCTTTGCCCGCTTTCCGGCAGCGGTGGCAGAGGGGTTTCGCCTTCATGTCGTCCCTGTCGAACCCCACAGGCGGTGCCGCGTGCACACCCACCCGATGGCCTCGCGGATGCTGCTTACTCCGCGGCTGTTGCTGTTGCTGCCGTTGGGCCGCGCCCGCACGATTGCCTTGCACGAGCGCCTTCAAGGCGGCGATCTCGTCGATAAGGGGCGTAACCGGTTGACCCGAGGTCCAACTGGTTTGAAGTGATTAGTGCAAATTAATTAACTGGTTGGGGTTAGTTAGCTAATAACTAAAAAATTGATTAGCTAGCTACAATTGGTTAATTACTTTTATTGCACTAGTTAATTGGTGGTTTAACTGGTTACAACCAATATTGAGTATGGGGATACAGCGGCATTAAATGTTGCTCATTCGAGGTCAAACTCGACCCATTCGGATATACATATTATTTGTGTCAGATGTCATCATTACTCTCTGGCAACTTGAGATACTTACTTACTTGTGAGGTGCTTTTAAGTGAGAGTGAGAGGACAAGCTGAGGGGGGGCTGAGGGGTCAACCGGTATGTGGTGTAGACACCAAAGGCATGCACAAACGTATTTCAGAAGAGAATAACACATACATATTATTACTTTTCTAATGTTTTCTAACACACGACCCGGGGTTTTCTGGGCGATCCTCTGCGTCGTTCCGTCTCTTGTAGTGACTGGTAACGAGAGTGCAGAGCATGTGCCAGGGCAGGCTGCTATGGTGTCAAGCGGAGCCTTCACCCTTCTAAGTGCTGAGGAGAGGCCTATACTAGCTTGCTCAGTGATTTCTATGTTCTGACTCTAACACCCTATGAGTGCCATAGTGCACTTGCACATTCTACTTATGCCTCCGCCACATCAGTCGCCTCGGTCGCGCCCTTGGCATCCACCTCTCCCTACATTCTGGGAAAACCAGAAGACGCGTCTTCTGAACCTCTTCTGAACGTCTTCTGAACGTCTTCTGAGACGTCTTCTGGGTCCAGAAGACACCCAAAAGACGTCCAGAAGACGTCTTCGGCGCGCATTCTAATGTCTACCATCTTCTGGTTTCCGGAAGACGTGCAGAAGATCTTCCGGGAAGACATCCAGAAGTTATCTTATGGACGTCTTCTGCATAACTTCTGTGCATCTTCTGAATTCCGGAAGATGTCTTCTTGATATCTTTTAGGTGTCTTCTGTACATCTTCCCGGAAGATCTTCTGGACGTCTTCCAGAACTCAGAAGATGGTAGACATTAGAAGTCGCGTAGAAGACGTCTTCTGGATGTCTTCTAGATATCTTCTGGAACCCAGAAGACGTCTAGAAGACATCTTCCGGAATTCAGAAGATGTACAGAAGTCATGCAGAAGACGTTCAGAAGATATCTTCTGAATGCCTTCTGCATATCTAATAAATTTCAACATTCGTATACGCACTCGCGAGGAATATTTTTAGGCTGAAATAAGTTTGCAAGAAGGATGAGTGCAAACAAGATGTATGGCATAAGACACTTCTCGCCATCCTTAACAAGCATATTCTCAATGTTTGATACACGACAAGAGATGATTTGTTTGTGTGGAAGGCTAAGATGCTTTGGAGACTAAAATTGCTTTAACAATATTACTTTTCAATCAAGAATCTAATCATAAGGAGGGCCACGCATATTATTATCCTAACTAGCTAAGTGTCTAGAACTACTTTACATTCATGTTCTAAACAACTAGTCTAATTACCTAGAAACGATGTTCAACTAACATGCACACATGGCATAGGTCTTGGACCACGCAAAAACATGGGTTTTCCACTCGCTCGTTTTTAACCGATCTGAAAAACAACGCACACCAAAATACCAACACTTAGTAGAGTGAAAACACACAATGAATGCAAGCACAAATTCCTAGGAAGGGTAAGGTAAGTACCTTTACTCTTCTAGTTGTGGGCGATGGGCTGAAAATGCGCTTTTCCCACTTGCTCATTTTCAGCCGATCTGAAAAACAAAGCGCAACTCAAAACCAAAGGTTAGTAAAGCGGAAAAACACAACGCATAAAGGCAGTATTTTCTAGGTGTGACACTAGGGGATGATAGAGCAAATACCTTTACTTGTGGTGTTGAGGTTGGGCTGAAAATTTACCTTTTGGACTAGGTCATTTTCAGCCGATCTGAAAAACAAAGCGCAACACAAAACCAAAGGTTAGTAAAGCGCAAAAATAGCACGAGACGAAATACAAGATTACCGAAGGAAAACAAAAAGGCCTAGTGGTGTGAGTTGGAATCGAACCAACATCATCTCGTCCAAAGGACGAGCGAGAACACATGTCTCGTTCACACCTCAATTAGACGCTAAGCACGCCGAAGTGCGCGTAAAAAAACCAAGGCACGAAAAGCACCCGCAATCACTATTGAAGTATTGCGTTGTGCAACGTTTTTCTGTTAGACGAACTATTTTAAAAGGACCACTTCACCCAGCAGCAGTCCGCGGAAAACGAGGCTGCGGTGGAATTGAGTTGGATGCAGGTGTAAAAGTGGTAGATGCAAATTTCACTTCAACGTTAAATAAAATTCAAACTCGAACGGTCATGTCGATGTGCGGTGCGGTGCTCGTGCTCACTCCCCTGCGCTGGGCCTGACGATGCGATGCGATGCGATGCGATGCTAATGCTAGCTGACGATGAGCATGACGCCTGACCACGACCGCGACCACACGCCAGCGCCACACCAGCGCAGCGCAGCGCTGGCAGATTTTCCGGGTTTGCTATCCGCGGTATCGTGCAGTCATCGCGTCTCACGCGACTCACTGCGCGCGTGATCGACTCTTCGACCGTTGCTAGGAGCGATGGTGCTCTAAAACAAGAGCAGTTTCTTCTACCAAATTAGGCGGCCATTTTAACTTAGTAACTTGGTACGTTTGACCCTCTCCCGAACAAACCACTTGTTTTTTTGCAATTCTACCTTCACAGTACGGTTTTGCCCAATATTGCGCACCTTATATGTTTTTTTGTTTTTTCGCGATTTTTTTATAGTTTTTTTTCAAAAAATACAAAAACACCCAAAAAAACATTCGGAAGATACCCCAGATATCTTCTGTGCATCTTGTTACCCTCCAGAGATGTCTTTGAGGAAGACATGTCTTCTGGAAATCTGCAACTTGTAGAAGTTCCACCGAACGTCTTAACACCCCTCTTAGGGGCGTCTTCCTCATTTTTTTGAC
The DNA here is from genome assembly GCA_001247695.2 of Cymbomonas tetramitiformis. Lineage (NCBI taxonomy): Eukaryota > Viridiplantae > Chlorophyta > Pyramimonadophyceae > Pyramimonadales > Pyramimonadaceae > Cymbomonas > Cymbomonas tetramitiformis. The sequence goes on along the minus strand of LGRX02008253.1, from coordinate 9,033 downwards.
GATCTTCTACGCGTCTTCTAATGTCTACCAAGACGTTCGGTGGAACTTCTACAAGTTGCAGATTTCCAGAAGACATGTCTTCCTCAAAGACATCTCTAAGACAACCGGAAGATGTACAGAAGATATCTGGGGTATCTTCCGCAAGCACATTCAAGAAGACGTCCGGAAGATGTCAAAAAAATGTCTTCCGTGTGTCTTCTGTGTGTCTTCCGCGCGTCTTCCGCGCGTCTTCCGCACCTCTTCTGGGTTTAGGAAGACATATATTCCCCGAAGGTGTCTGGAAGATGTACAGAAGGTATCTGGGGTATCTTCCGCAAGCACAGTCAAGAAGACGTCCGGAAGATGTCGGGAGATGTCTTCCGCGTGTCTTCTGAGTGACTTCTGAACGTCTTCTGAGTGTTTGTCTTCAGGATGCCCTCCGCACTACCTTGGCCAAGTGTCCTTTGTATAGGAGATAGAATGGCAAGTAAACATGCCGCGCATCTCCAAAAGGGGGAAGCGCCCCCAAAGACCAAAATGTCGTCCTTCAAACGAGCGATGCTCACTAAACCCCCCCCCCGAATCCGCGGGACCGCGGCGGAGGTCTTCCGTCAATCCAAGCCGGAGGTCTTGAAGGGGAAGATGGCAGCGGTGCACGATTGGTTGTCTACGGTGTCGCCATCCCAAGACGGAAGACTTTACGCCGGGTGCTAAATGTCGGGGAGATGTCTTCTGCATGTCTTCCGCGCGCCTTCTGAACGTCTTCTGAGTGTCTTCCGCAACTCTTCTGATATATGGGTTGCATATCGGCTGATATATGGGCTACATATCGGCTGATATATAGGGTGCATATCGGTTGATATATGGGCTGATGTATGGGATGCATATCGGCTGATATATAGGGTGCATATCGGCTGATATATCGGCTGCATATCGACCGATGAAATTTGGAAATCTAACGTAGAGCAAAATGACAAGAGCAGAATCTGAAATCAAGCATTCCAAAACTGAAATCTGAAATCCACCGTAGAGCAAAATCAGCCAAAACTGAAAATCGGAAATCTAATGTGGAGCAAAATGACACATATAAAAATCTGAAATTGGTTTGTAAAATCTGAAATCAAGCATTCAAAAAACTGAAACCTGAAATCTAACGTAGAGCAAAATCAGCCAAAATTGAAATTTGGAAAATCTAACATAGAGCAAAATGACAAATGCAAAAGTCTGAAATGGAGCATTCCAAAAACTGAAAACTGACATCCAACATAGAGCCAAATTAGCCAAAATTGAAAATCGGAAATCTACCGTAGAGCAAAATGACAAATGTAAAAAAATCTGAAATCAAGCATTCCAAAAACTGAAATCAGAAAACTAACGTAGATCAAAATTAGCTGAGATTGAAAATTTGGAAATCTAACGTAGAGCAATAATGACATATGTAAAATTGCACTTTCGCATTTTCCCTTCAATTTCAACAAATGCAACAATCTTGATTATTGCTAATTAATTACAAATGGTCATCACAAATGGTCAAATGGGGGCAAGGCCATAAGAAGTTGTTGCGTCCGAACGGCACGAACACCGGACCGAAGACGCTCAAGTGTCACGAGGCGTTGAAAATGCTACAAGCGGGCATCATGAGCGTGCTAGCGTCTTGGGATAGAGACGAGGGCTACTCGAAAAACATGCTTGAAGACTTGATCGGGCAGTTGACGGTCATAACGAGAGAGCTCACTTCGGAGCTTGTAGACTGTAAGGTACGGAAGACATCTGGAAGACATCCCGAATACGTTCCGAGTACATTCCAAACGTCTTCCTTAATTACCTTTTATTTGGTGATTTTGCAGGATGTTCCTAAGCTTCAAAATCTGGTGGATGAGTTCTTCAAGTCACTCGAGCGCGATGGCTCACCTGACTGGCTGGTCATCAACACGCATTTGCTTTCCCACTTCCCCGACCAACTCCTCATGTATGGTCCAATACGGGGGACATGGATGTACGTGTTCGAATCATTCAACGGGAAGATTCGAAGGTGGGTGAAGAACGATGCATATCCGGTTCAGAGTGTTATGCAAGGCTTCGGGCTGTACCGGATGGTACATGTGGTGCGAGGGTTAATCTTGGTACTTCGTCGCCGGCGGGAGGCAACCACCAATCCCACCCGGCCACCCGTGCTCCCGTTCTTGGCCACCGCACCGTTGAGGGCGCCGAACACCGTGGTTTTGGGAACACAAGGCAAGCGCCATGTACTCTCCCGCGCTGAAACGAAAGCGCTGGAGCTGTGGATGCATGGCAACGTGCCCCAGTACCGCAAGTTGAAGGCAAAATTCGACGCCTACGTCACCTATTGCAAGAGGTAAGTAAGAAATGAAACCCATAAGGTGCCTGGAAGACGTTTTATATATCTTCTAGGCATCTTCCACACGTCTTCGGTAAATACATGTCCTGACACTGTGCACGTATACATTCGCAGGGAAAACCATATGGTTCGGAGACGTTTTGGCGCACGAGCCGGAGCGTCTCGCCTGATGAATGTGCCGCTGCATATGCACGGTAGCGATCCCAAGGTCTGGCTGGGGAGACCATTCACGGAGAATGAAGCGGCACTCGTCGAAGGGCCTCCTCACGTGTGTCAATCTTTCGGCTCGGTCGTGGTTCGAGGAGTTTGCTATCGCACGGCAGCTCAGGACAAGACGAAGAAAACTTGTCAACGTTACTTCCGAGCCTTTTTCTCTGGAGAAAACATCAAAGGCGAGGAAATCGAGACTGACCGGTGCGTCCGTGCATTACGTTTTGGTGAATGTGCGCAGAATATGTACCGAATATCTTCTGTGTGTCTTCCCCACGTCTTCGGGGATTCTTACTATAGAGTATAATTGTGGCTCCAACTCGCAGGTACGCCATGGTAGATAGCATCTACAAGGTCGACTTGGCCGCGAAAGAGTACATTATTGTGAAGGGAAAGTGGTTCCCTGAATTCAACCAAGCGACGACAAAATGGTTTGCCAAGCTAAATTCGAAGTACGGGGCGGACAATACCGCAAAGGTGGTGTACACATACGACCCGGATGATCCCGAGACACCTTGGGACACTACTGATCCATTCATCCTGGCGGCTCAAATTGAGCACCAAGTTGTAATCAAGAAACATCCTGTGATGAAGACGGCGGTGGTATTTGATTTAAAGGCTGACTTTTTCGAGTGCATCGACGATGATGGTTCACGACCGAAAGGTGCATCGCAAGACGCAAGAGGCGATCATGATAATACGCCGGGCATCGTACTTAGTAGTGGTCTGTATGTTGAATAGATGCAATCGTACATGTATGTGTAGATAGACCTATCAATTAACTTAGCCGTATATTATGTATCATAGCAACAGAGCATGGTGACAACCCTGAAGTTGTTAGGAAGATACCCGGAATGTCTTCCGCATGTCTTCCGTGCGCCTTCTGAATGTCTTCTGTGATTACGCGACTAGTGTACGTGTGGTATGAAGTAGCTATGTGGCCAAATTGCATAATCATCACATATGTGTCGATAACACATGTCAGAATGTATTGTGGCCCAGAAGACATTCGGAACATCTTCCGGGTATCTTCCGGGAAGACTGCCCTTTGCATGTCTTCCGGGAAGATGTCTTCCGAAATCCGGGAGACATTCCGCGCATCTTCGGCACGTCTTCCCCGAAGAGTGTCTTCTGGTTTCCAGAAGACGTTCCACTCAGAAGACGTCTTCTGGAAACCAGAAGACATCATTTCTACGAAGACGTCTATAAGACGCTCAGAAGACGTCTTCTAGACGTCTTCTGATTTTCCCAGAATGTAGGGTCTGGAACAGATGACTGCCAAGGATTGTAGTTGACCGCGCACATCAAGGTTTCTTGAATGGTCTCGGACTTCATGGTCTGGGCGTCCTTGCCATGCATCTTCCCAGCACCAGAGAAAAGCCGCTCCACACCAGCCGATGATGCAGGCCGGCCGTGGAATTGGCGCCACATCATGCAGACGCGTGGGAACTTCTTCTCGTTCTCGAACCACCATTCAAGGATAGCAGTGTCCACCGGCGCCTGCTTCAGTTCAAGATACTTTTCAAGCTGCTTCACACTTTCAGTGTGAGGATCATCCTCATCATCGGCTTCCGCCTCCAAAAGGGTCGGCATGTCATCGTCGTCACTCGCATCGCCCTCGGAGTCACTGTCGCACAGTAGGGAATGCTTGCGCTTGCTACCCACGGCGGCTGAGGGAGCTGCTTGGGCTTTGGGAGTGGTGAGGGGAACGGCGTAGTGTGCCAAGTACTCCTCTCGCACCGACTGCAAGACCTTAGCCTTGTCGTAGTTCTCAGAACCCTTGAACTTGAAGCGGTTGAAGCGAGGGTCTAGCACGGTACTGATAGCCAACTTCCTGAACCTCTCGATCTTGCGCGTAGTACGCGTTGCAGCTGCATCGGTAGCTCCCTCCACCGGCTCGGCTTGCAACTCGGTGACCCACCGCTCAAAGAGGTCCGCGTGCACCTTCTGCCTCCCGACACGCACCGGCTTAGATAGCTTGTGCGCCGGCACCACCGTGTCGCCCACTTTCACAGCCTTGGTATCCTCGAGCTTGATGATGACCTTGTTCACCAACGGAAGAATCATGCCTGCACATCGCAAAAGCACACGATGTTAATGACGGCTCAAGTGGCTCGGGGCGTTAGGCTACAAGTGTCTAGGTTATTTTGAGGGGACGCTGAGCTGAGGGGAGACCGAGCTGAGGGGGGGGCTGTGATGAGGGGGGGCGCGAGCTAAGGGGAGGCTGAGCTGAGGTCGGCGAGCTGAGGGGGGGCTGGGGGGTGAGATGGGGGGCTGAGCTGAGGGGGGCTGAGATGAGGAGGGGGCAAGCTGTTCGGCGAGCTGAGGGGGCTGAGATGGGGGGTGAGATGAGGGACGGGCTGAGCTAAGGGGGCTAGCCGTGGGGCCGAGATGAGGAGGCTGAGCTGAGGTCGGCGAGCTGAGGGGGGGTGAGATGAGGGGCGGCTGAGCAGGGGGCTGAGATGAGGAGGGCCCGGAGGAGGTCAGTGAGCTAGAGGGGGCTGAGATGAGGGGCTGGCTGAGGGCGGGCTGAGCTGAGGGAGGGCGAGATGAGAGGGCTACCGCTAAGCGCCACCGCAGTTTCCGCATCTCGCGCGGACTGCAACTTCTTAGCCAACGTCGAAGCCGCCTCTTCATTCTTCTCAAGTTGCTCCTTGTCGAACCTGCTGATGTAGTCCTCAGCACCTGCAAGCATGCCTCACACCACGCAACCACACAACAACGTTCCTCATGATAAACTCGAGTAATCTTGTACTTTTACAACTCAAAAATAGGCGAGATCTTGCACAAGCGAGGTACATCTTTCGAATGAGCTTAGGGGTTCGTTTCGTTGAGTTATGATAACTCAGAGATCGACGCACCTGCAAGGTGCTCAATCGGCTCCCACGTGTCATCCTTGGCTTGATAGCCTTTCCATCTCACCAGCCACTCGCGTCGGCCTCTTGTCCACCGCATGGCGAGGATGTCCTCAATGAGGTACTCTTCCGATCCGCTTGCGGTATCCGCCAAATGCTTCCGAGTTCGACGTATTCCCCCCTTCTTACCGTCCACGACAACCGAAGCATTGCCACCCTCACCTCGAGGACCGCTTTTTGAAGCTGCAGTCGGAAGCTTTTTCTTTGTTCGCCCCATTATATCCAACACACTTTAGCGCGGTATATCTATATCCACGCAACGGACAGTTCTGCAGAATTTGTGAGTTGTGTTTGCGACACTGTTGACTGTACTGTAAGGTGTGTGTAAAGACGACACATGGCTTCGTGAAAACGCTCGACACTCGACTGCTGCTCATGACACTCGTGTCGTCTCGCGCGATTAAGGTGTTCCTAGCGCTGACCGCTGAGGCCGTGTCGAAAATCAGAGATCTCGATTTTTCGATTTTCCGACCGATCGCGATGGGCGACATGGGTGATTAACCGGTAATTAATAAATTTTGAGGGGGGTCAGCTCGTTACTGCCACTAAGTAGTTAATTCGATTAATAAAATTAATTAACTAGCTACAACCGGTTAGTGCGAATTAATTAACTAGCTAGGGTCAGTTAGTTAATAAAAATGGAATTGATTAACTAGCTAGTAACAATAACTGGTAGTAACTGGGTCTAACTAGTTAACTGGCCTAACTGGTTACTACGGTTACTCGTCGAGGAGAACGGCGTACTCAGACGACGTGATAAGCGCGGAGGGCTTGCCGCCCGCCCCCAGCGTCTGCTTTTCAAGCATTGTCACCCCATCGTCCGACTGCGCCCAGGCCTGAAAGATAGCCACGACGAGGGCCTGAAACGAGCGGAGAGTGACCCCGCCGAGGTCACCCGCAAGCGGGTACCGCACCTTCACCGCCGCGTAGAAGACCGGGTCGAGGCGGTTGTAGAGCGACAGCTTGCGGGTCTCGTCGGTGGGCTGCCAGTCAGGAGCACGGTTATCCCGCACCAGACGTTGCTCACGAGCCAAGATGGGCTGCGGGTCAACGCCTGCGGGATAACGTAGAGCCGCGTGCTCCTGCTGGTGGCTCTCACGTAGCGCGGTAGGCACGCTCCCCTTGATGATGTCGACAAGGGCACGACGTCCATCTCGGTCAGCCGAGGAGTCCGTACCGCGAAGCCAGGTGTCCGCCACAGAGTTGCGCTCTACGACGAGGGCCAACACGTCGTAGAGAAGCCCATTAACCTTCTCGACAACCAGAGAGGTGGGGTCGTCGAGGTCAAAGGGAGTCAAATCCAGCCCAGCGGACTGAAACTCGGTACGAAGCTGCACCACCAGCTCGGAGAGGCGGTCCGCGTCGTCAGTGCCACGATAATGATGTTTCTTGGAACCAAGGATATCCTCGCGGATACCCTTGGCCCAAGCCCGATGTAAACGCCCCTTGTACACCGCGTCAACCGTGGCATGTTGGTCGACTAGGTGCTTCCGCAACGCGACAGCGGTGTCGGAGTTGCTGGAAGCAGCAGGGGGCACCACAGGTGGGGTGCTAGCGGTCGGAGTGTCCCGAACCGCATCCAAAAGCCGTATTGAGGCGTCCAAATCGGAGTCCTTCAATAGGCGTTTGCGAGCTCGAGTAGATGTTGCCATACTTTTGAAAGCCAGAGAAAAGATGATGCGCGGCAGCACGTTTGGGTGTTGTGGCGGAAATGGAACGAAGACGTAACGGCAGAACGTGCGGAGCGGCGAAAAGAGCGTGGGGCACTTGCAAATGTCGGTGTGGTCGAAGGTGTCCGGAGCACCAGCCCAAAATACGTGAACCAGCGGGATCAGTGCAGGTAGAATAACGTAAATGAACATTGCCAAAACCAAGCAATCACACTGAGAAATAAACGCGGTAAACCGGTGGTAAAATGTGGTAAACTGGTGGTAAAATATGGTAAATTGGTGTTTTACCACCATTATACTAATAGTGGCGATATAAATCCCGTGGGTAATTTCCTATTGGCAGTTGGCGTTTTTGTTACCACGATTTTACCACATTTACTTATAGCGCGGTAATTATATATTATTGTTTACCATTGCTGTATATAATTTACCATGGTACCCCCCTACGACCGGTAAATTGACCCCCAATGGTAAAATTACCACATATGACCGGTAAATTGATCCCCAATGGTAAAATTACCACATATTACCGGTAAGTTTACCACGGTATGACCACGGTTGGACACGTGGCAGGCAGGATGCACTGTGATACGGACACGTGTGCAAGATTAGTGCACGTGGCAATCAGGCACGGAATGTTACATAACTGTTACCAGATATGCTAGGTAGGTAAGTATGTGGCTTGGCAAGTGCCGGCCCCGTCCTGGGCTTTGCAAGTAAGGTCACACTAGAAGCAATAAGGAGAGAGGAAGGAAGGACGCATGCTGCTGGTTTCTAGCTTGCCGTTGCTAAGGTCTTGAGCATCGTGCAGATTTCATTCCTGGCCAAAGGTAGATGGCGTGGAGGGGGATTTTAAATCCCGGAGGACGGTGGCAGATACACTTGGTCTCAAGGCGTGACGCCGGCATCAGCAGGGTATGTTTGGCATCCTCGTTCAAGACAAAGACGGCACGGCTGTTCATGCGCGCGTTTTTGATAGTCGGGTATGCCGTCACCATGGCTAGACGGCACACCGCGCAATGTGTGGCCGGGTCCCATATCAGATAGTAAGCTTCCACGCGGCCGTATTCAAATGCATCGGCTTCAGAGGATGCTAAGGCTACGTTGTAGGAGATTCTGGTTACTGCCCTGGTGTACATCGTGGACGTGAAGTCCTCGTCGCCGTGCCGCATTCGTGGAAAACATAGGACGTCCAAGGCGTCCCGTTCTAGCTCGTATCGCTCACCGTGCATGGCACGCAAGGAAGCCGCCAGGCCCGGCAGCAGCCTTCCTTCCGCATCGGCGCTTAGCGCGGATACAGCCACGCCACCGCGGATGATGTGATGACCGACATCCATGAAGTGACACGCGAGCCCCGGGTCATCGCGGAAACCCGGGCCGTCCTCTTTCACCGAGTGCGCGACATAGTCTGGAAGGAACCGGATCCCGGGGTACAAGTGGGCCATGTCATCTACACGGTCTTTCAGCAAGTAGGCGTTACCGATGCATGAATCAACGACGAACGCTCTGAATTGGAAGAAGTCACTCCTTCCAAATTTTCTATTTTTTTGTTTTTGGTTTGAAATGCTTCCAAAATGATCATGAGTGACCGGAATGTCGTTGGTTCATCGCCGGGTGCCCCGTACGGCCGTGTGTCGCTTGAGTCCGCACTAGTCGCGTGACTAGTGCGAAGTCAGATCGCACTAGTGATGTGACTAGTGCGATCGTAAGAATTCTGAAAATCCCGCCTCGTACGATGAGAAAAACTTCCAAAATTATAACCACCCTATTTTTTGGGCATGATATGTTTAACATAATGTAAAAAACATCAAAACAATGACCTTCAAAAAATCTTCCAATTCAAAGCGCATCTTCCAATTAAGAGCGATCGTCGTTAATCGATGGCCTTCCCCCCCACCGG
>LGRX02008252.1:0-41739 GCA_001247695.2 Cymbomonas tetramitiformis | reverse complement strand
TAAGGAGAAGTTACCAGATTCTGATGACAATGATGACGCAGGTGTCACTAACAGTAAGGAGAAGCTACCAGATTCGGATGACAAAGATGACGCGGGTGTCATATATGACATGGACACTGCCAGTCCGAAATGGGAGCCAACTTCGCCCGAATATGATGACACCGAGGATGACGTCAGCGAGTTCGATGACTTGGTAGCTGACGATGCTGAAGAACAAGCTGAAGCTCGAAGGTTGAAGAGACTGGGACCGCAATTGATCATGGATGAGAAGGGTGAACTTCACTGGGTACCAAAGGGCACCTCCCCGACCTCACCTGTTCAGCCCGATGATCAGCCTATTACCGAGCAGAAGTCTGAGGCCATATCTGAGGATGCCCCAGCCTCTGTGGTGGAGACTGTTCATGCACCACCGAAGAAACCTTATGGGTCCGATACTGGATTGACTTCAATGGGTGAGAATAAGGCTGGGGTGTCTGAAGAGACGAAGAGGCAACCTAGGAAATATCCGAGATGTTGGACACATGAGTATATAACTCAATTGAAGTATTCCATAAGAAGTGACAGTGATGAAGAAGAAGGGCTTGACGTGGCTCCTCGTAGTAAGAAAGCAAAGATCAGCAAGGGACAATGAAATCAACTGTCTTGATTAGGATTGTCCAAATGCAGATTCTCTGATTAGGATTTGTATAGGTGGCAGATGATGATATGCCAGCCGACATGGGACAGATCGATTAGAGAATATGAACTGCGCGACTTGAGAGTATAAGACTCGAATATTGCCCATTTGGAGGCTGTTCTAACTTGAAGTAACTATTTGGAGGAGCTGTTGCTCAACCTGTTAATTTACTGGTCAATCTTTCCTGCCATAAAGATATTGCAATTACTTGAATTGTAGCCTTGTTCAACTGTTTATCTAGAACATTGCAATTTTGTACACTGCAAAATTGCCGACTACGGACCTGTGCCCCAAGATTGAAGCAAGATTTACCTCTGACTGACCCTTGAGCTCAGGCTCGGATACAGTCACGTGCTCAAGAAGTCTTCACTTGGAAGTGGCATTGCTCTGCGCCCTTTTTGCCCCCTGACTTTCACCCTGCATGCAAACAGGCGATTTTTCAAAACTGTTATGCTGCAAAGTGGTCAGAAAGTGGGAAAAGAAGCCGCCAGCAACTCAGATTTACCGGGATTAACAGCCAGATTGACCCGAACGGAGAGTGAAAAGTGGATCAGTGGCAGATTGAGAAAAAGAGGACCTCGGAGACCGTTTTAACGTAGGCACAAAAATTCTAGACGTTTCTTGATAGTTTTTTGTCGTTTGGAACCTGGCCCCGAGACCTGGGTCCTCATAGATCGCTACATTTTAAATTGGGATGGCCAACCGGCACGGCAGAGCAAAAATTAGACAAATTTGAGCCCATCAGACTACATAGAAAGAAACGGGAGCCCATAAGGATAGTTTTCCATTTTTTTTATATTCTTTGAAGGAAAAAAATAGTCTCCAATACTGGGACCTGGCCAATTAGTCTGGATTGCTCCGGGATGGCCGCCAAGAAATTAGCCAAACTGCCGATCGACACTCCATTTTTGAAATTTGGCCACCAAAACTTGCATTTCACTCTGGAAAGCATATTTCGTTGTTCACCACGACTTCCACTGCTACGAGGAAATATTTTTCTGAGTGTTCTGGGGGGATTTGCCAAATTGGACAGATTTGACTTCCCCAACGGTCAGATTTACACTTTGCCACTCTTAAATTCGACATGATGCAAAACGCCAATACGGGACGTTCACCTCCAACGTCGCCTACGTCGACTCCCAGGCGTACAAGGGGACGACAGGCCAGCCAGCGCAGCACGAGAGGTGCTGCAGCCACTGGAACCACTGGCAAGGGGGCGAAGGGCACCTACAAGGCGCCCTCTCCGGGTCAGCCGCCACAGGCTGCGACAGCAGCAGGTGCGCCAAGCTTCCAGATACCCAAGAAGAAGTCGACCCTGTCAGCTGATGCTCCTGAGTTTAACAGCGTGACTCCTCTGGCTCTGGACTCTGGAACCGCTTGTGTGACACCTTCCCTGGAGGAGGCTGTAACGGTACCTAAACCGCGCCCTAATCCGCCCCTGCGTCATGCAAGAGCGGCGTCACCAAGGGTGCTGACTGTTGACACCCCGGGTGCAGGGCGAAACATGAGGGCGACTCCCCAGCGGTATGTCAACTTGACCTCTCCTTCCCTTGGCATCCTGCGATTGCCAGGAAGCCGCGACCTGAGCCCTCCAGCTCCGCGCCAGCGAAGCCCGCCTCGGACTCGAGACCGGACCCCGCCACCGCCGCGCCGCAGGAGCCCACCACGGACGCGCGACATGAGTCCTCCAGCTCCAAGACCGCGAAGTCCTTTGAACCCCTACAGGACTCCACACACTTGGTCTGGAGCTACGGTGATGACCTCCCCGCACGGCCAGCTGCCCACGCCATTCAGCGAGAACGCGCTTCAGGCCGAGTCCGCGGGAGCAGCCTCTGTGGGACCACCTCTACCTGCTGGCCGACCACCTCGCGACCCGATCGCCGTGCGCGAAATGACCGAGGTCAAAATTGCAGCATGTGAGCAGGACATGCACAATGAGGCGAATGAGCAGAAACCAGGACTTCGTCAATTTCCTTCCCGCTCTGATGTGGCCAACTGGCGAAAGCGCCAGCAGCCGGGTGAGAATCTCGCCTGGACTCCGCGCCCTAACCAAGGGGGTGTGGGGGCAGCGGGGAGGTCAGAGGACACGCACCAAAGCATTGCTGGCGAACTCATGGCACACTCAATGCATCCAACTCCCTCCTCAACAAGCAACGGGGAGGTGGGGGCAGCGGGGAGGACAGGTGGCTCCGGCTTGACAGGTGGCCCACGCCACATAAGCATAGCATGTTCTGGGCATTCGCTGACCTCACCGATTACCGATACCGTTACAGAACCTAAGGTGATCGGTGACTCTATGGCAAGGTTATCGGTGACTTTCGAGTCCGAGATAGACAGCGAGCCCTACAGATCTGCAACCCTTGGGAAAGCTTTCCATAGGCATGGAAACAGGTGAAAACCCTATGGAAAAGCCCTATGGAAAAGGGAAAATGGATACTGGAGTTTATCTCGAAAACAAAAATTTTGAGTTTCCATCCCTATACTCACCCTTGGGAAGGTTTTCATTATTTTCCAGGGCATTCCATAGGGTGATTGTGCTTTCTATAGGGTTTTCCAAGGCATTCCATAGGGATGATTGTGGCGTCCATACCTATGGAACGTTTTCCATAGGGATGGAAGGAATCGTATGGAAAATATCGTATGGAAAACCCTATGGAAACCCAATGGAAAGTCCTGGAATATCAAGCGCTTTCCGTACCTATGTCATCCCTATAGCCTTCCTATGGAAAGTCGTATGGAAAACCCTGTGGAAAAACACACGGATCTGTTCCATCCCTATGATAACCCTATGCTGGCCCTATGGAACCTAATAGGTCATACCTATGGAAATCTTTTCCCCAGGCATGGTACCCCTTGGGAAACTTGTTTCCATACGGACGGTGTACCTATGGAAGCGGATTCCATATGCATAGTATCCCTTGGAAAGCAATCTTCCATACGGTCGATATACCTATGGAACATTTTCCACGGGTATGGTATCCCCTGGGAAAGATCTTTCCATACGGACATTATGCCTACGGAAGACGGGCCCATACACTTAGCGTCCCTTGGGAAATAGGTTTCCATACGGCCGACATACTTATGGAAAGGTTTTCCACTGGGTGGCTCACGTTTGGGAAAGATTGTTCCATAGGATGGCTATGATACCTATGGAAACACAATTCCATACGTGCTGTATACTTACGGAAAGGTATTCCATACGGATATTATACGTATGATTCCGTTAACAGCATCAGGAGTATACCTATGGAAACTCTTTCCGTAGGGTGACCCGCCCTATGGATTTCATATTCCATACGGTTATTATACTTATGGAGAGCATTTTCCGCAGGTGTACTATACCTACGGAAAGCTTTTCCCCCAGGGATACCATGCGTATGAAAACCGTATATTATAGGTATGGAAAACATCTTTCCCTACGTATGTTATCCGTATGGAAACTATTTGCTATAGGCATAGTATAGGTATGGAACCAGTAGATATATATGGTTTCCATAGGCACGATACAGGGATAATATCGGGATGCTATACGTATGGAACTTAATTAATATTTACTTTCCATAGGCACAGTAGTGGGGCAGTATAGGGATACTGTACGTATGGAATGCTAATACTATTTCCACAGGTATAGTACAAGGATAATACAGGGATACTATACGTATGAAATGCTGGTCATCAATTTAATACACAATACGTAATAACGTTTGTTCCATTGTTTCCAGTCTATTTCACATCATAAACCTCTTTTTCCAGTCTATTTCACAACATAAACAGTCTATTTCACCATTGTTCATTCCGACTCCGCCTGCGTAGCCTGGTCTTCTTCTTCCTCATCCTTCTTATCATTCGCCTGTGGAAAACCATGGAGCAAATGTAAGTCATGTTGGTTGGTTTTCCAAAGCTTAAAAAATAACCTTTAACGTACCTTTAAAGCAGCTTCCTTTATCTTCTTTTGTTTGAGGGCCACCACCTCCGACGCCTTGTGGCTGTGTCGGAGGTGGCGACCCTCCACCCAGAGGCCGGACTTGGGTTTCCCCACCGATTCCTCCGTGTGTGCGAAGTCCGCCGCATTCACCGCGCTATCCTTCTTGACGTGAAGCTTTAACAAAGACGTCATAATAAACGACTTGATAGCCGGGCTCCCGCCGTCCGCCTTTGTCGGCATACGGTTCCCGAGTAGGCAGATCTCGTAAACGCCATCGGGAACCTTCATGGGGGGGTCCGTGAATGTTTGGGAAAGGGTGCCCGGTAGTGCTTCCCCCACCCCCACCGCCAACTCGAACTTTGAGCGTTGCTCGAAGTTGGCGGTCTCCTTCTCCTCACGCTTCTCGCTGCTCTGTTGGGTTTTGGCGAAGAGACCCACTGGACAGTGCAGCTCGAAGTCACGTGAGGCCTGCGAGCAAGTGCGCGCACACACCCAGCAAAATAAAGTCAGTTCCCAAGTTTCCATACCTATAGTCCACCTATAATACAGGGTAAGCATAAGTATACCATTCAAGTGCTGAAAGCTTCCATACTTATAGTATGCCTGTAGTACAGGGTGAGCACAGGTGGGACACCACTGTCCCACAGACAGTAGGGGGTGAAAGCAAAAATACCTTCCGTAGCTACAGTTTGCCTATAATACAGGGTGAGCATAGGTGTACCTCACAGGCAAAGAGCTTACGTACCTCGACAGCTTCACCTTCGAACTCCTCTCCCCCCTTAGGAGCCTCCTCAGCAGCCTTCTCCTTCCCCTTCCCATCCTCATCCTCCTGATCTTCCTCATCCACTTCTGGCCACACGATTGTTCCGCCGACGAGCTCCTCCAATGTAGTCCACTCCTTGCCCTTCCGCGCTGCAGGGTCTGTGAACTTGTTGAGCTTCTTGACGATATCTGCATTGGGTACAGATTGACCTGTGAAGTTTTCCACAGTGAGACCGTTGAGCGGTCCGCCATATATGCGGATGTCCCCACCCTTATTCATTTTGAACCGGCCGGTTCCTCCGCGGCGGGCCTTGCGATAGCTCAGGTGAGCAACCAGGTACGTGTGAACTTGCTTGTCAGTGCAGGGGGGGATATGTTGTTTGCCGATTTCTCGTTTCAGCTTTCCCAAGGTCCTCTTTGCACGCTCCCACCGGGAGTTTTTTGGCTTCCTCCCATTCGCTTATGAGGGTCCGGGCGTCCGCCTGCATCAAAGAAACCTCATCGTCCGTCGCCCCCGACGGCCGCCTAGCTAGCCACTGGATCCGCCTCGATCTTCACACCTAGCTGTGCCTTTTGCATCATTGCAAAGATCGCTGCCATCTGCTGCGGGTTTTCCATCAACTTTACGAAGTCCAACGGTTGGTCTGCTGGTCCCGCCTTAGCGGCCTCCTCCTCCTCCTCCTCCTCCTCGTCATCCTCCTCCTCTTCTTCGGAATCCGAAGAGTCCGAACCGAAGCATTCCTTCACTAGTTTTTTGCCTGCGGCTTTGGCCTTCTTCCCCTCCTGGGCCTGTGCGATGGCCCGCGCTTGCTGGCCCTTCTTGCCCCTTTTCGTGCGGCCTTCGTCGTAGAGTGTGGGAGGCTTCCTTTTCTTGGTCTTCTCAACTTTCTTCTTGGCATATTCTGCGGCTGCTGTTTTTGCCATTTTGATTGTAAAGAACTAACGAAGGTGACTGGGAAACAACTGCGTGTGCTGGGACCTGGGGTTTTTCCTGGGGTTTTATGGGTCTAATTAGCTTTCCGTACGGTTTTCCATGCGATTATTTGCACACTCCCATCGATCGCCGTCGTGGCACGATTTCCATTAGGATGTCCCGGCCTGGGCATACCTGTATTACGATTTCCATCCCTGTGGTCAACGTATGGCATATCCAGTCTGAGATTGCCGTTGAGAATTCATAATTCGATGTCATGCGTGGAATCTGCGCGCGTCGTCGCTGTCGGCCCCAATGCGATTCGATTTTCGTTTGAAATCAGGTTCTTCCCGATTTTTTTTGAAGTTCCAGAAATAAAATCTCTAATAGCCAAAATTGCGCATACAGGCCGCAATTTTGTTTTTTTGCCCCCCTCGTCAGTGAACAAATGGTTTGTTTTCTTGGGGGTGATCGAACAAGCTCATTTTATTTGGGGGGGTTTTGGCGGCGGTAGGGGGTCTTCCATAGGGGTTTCCATAGGGATAGGCTCTGGATTTCCCATAGGGCACACCACTTTTTCCACAGGCTCCGGATTTTCCATAGGGTACATTGGTGATGTTTTTTAACCTGTTTCCAGGCCATTCCACAGGTATGGACGCCACTATCATAGGGATGATCTCTGTGGCATTCCTTAACAGTGTAATTCTGCATTTTCCATAGGCATTTTCCAAGGGCGAGCGTAGGGCTGTTATAGGGTCCAAAAAAATCCTGTTTTAACCTGCCCTATTTTTCATTTTTTTGATTCCATCCCTATAAATTACCTATGGAATCCCGAAAATGGGGTGAGCCAACCTATGATCCCCCTGTGGAAACGATTTCCATTGGGGCCTGTGGAAAATTTTCCAGAGCCATTCCATACGATTTTCAGATAGGGGATTTAAAAGTGCCCTATGGAAAGGTTTTTGCCCTATGGAAAGCCAATGGAAATGCGTTCCCATAGGTTTTACATAGGGTTTTTCCATCCCTGTGTAATTATTTCCCGCCCTACGGACGCCACTATTATAGGGTTAACACCTCGACCGTTCATAGAATATCAACCCAATATCCCTATGGAAAGTTCAAGTTATTTTCCCATAGGTTGTATAGGGTGGGCATCCCTATGGAACCAGAATACAGCATTCCTAACGTATGTCCACCCTATGTCCACCCTATGTCCACCCTACGTTCATGGTATGGAAGGTATTGAACACCTTCCATAGGGATGTCATTGGGCGGACCGCCCTATGGAACACATCGTATTGTTTCCATGCCTATGCCCACCCTACGCCCACCCTATGACCACCTCATGATCACCCTATGCCTAGCAAATGAAAAGTTAAAAAGGAAGCAACGGTTCCAAGTAGTCATGCGTGCTGGTATGGATGGTGTGTTGTGGGCCAGTATTAAACAACCACGGGGTCGACATGCCACCATGTCCTTGCACCGTGTGCCGACTACAAGTTGAAAAACCTCTTCGAACGATACAATGACATACGAAGCTATACAAGAGATGGCAAGGAGCGGTATACATGGGGGAAAGTAGTAGTGAAGACGATACTTCAAGTGATGACGGGGGTGACCGTAATGGTGGTGATGGTGGTTCCCTTGGAGGTGATGATGACATGGAAGATGCCAATTCAGAAGCGGACGAAATTCTCCAGGATCATTTGAGAAAGCTGGAAGAACATTGTGCCCGTCTCCTAATTCCTGCTGCCAACGATGAGGATATGGATAACCATGAGGTACCCCTCTTTCTGTATTTCCCAAGGGTGGGCGTACGTATGCCAACAGGTGGGCATAGGTTGGGAAATCATTGAACGTTTCCATAGGGTGGGAAAAGGCATTCCCATGGGCGGGTGTAGGTAGAGCGCTGGGTACGTATGCCTATGGAAAGCATAGGACGTTTCCAGTGGGTGGGCATAGGGCGAGCGTCGGGCGGGCATAGGTTGGGAAACCATGGAATGTTTCCATAGGGTGGGCCTGAGCATTCCCAAGGGCGGGTATAGGTGGTTCACTGGGTGGGCATGCCTATGGAAAGCATTGGATGTTTCCATAGGGTCGGCATAGGGCGGGCATAGGGTAAGCATAGGGCGGACATGCGGAGGGAAATGCCTTTTTTTTTTTTGCAGTTCCTGTAAAGTTGGGGATGCCTCTCGTGATTTCACAGGTCGTTGATCACGTCTATGCCGAGAAGGTTTCAACAATGCATCGTCTTGTCATTGATCTGCTGGAAACGCAATCCGAGCACAATGCTACCCAATCCATGTTTGATCAAATCTTCAATCTCATGCGGCAAACGGTGCTTGGCAACATTGACATCATCGGCAATCAAAGACGAAATGGTTTCCCGACCTCCTTCAAACAAGCTTTGTCTATGTGGAAGGATTTTGCCCTGCCGTACCATACCGCCGACGTTTGCAGGAATGAATGCATGATCTTCACTCCGGGCCGGCATGACAACCTTACCCAGTGCCTCCATTGCCACAAACTTCGGTGTCACCCCAGCTCTCGACGTAACAAACGGCTTATTCCGGGAAAGCCGTACAAGGTATTTAGGTTTTGGCGCTTGGACGAACTCCTGCCGATGCTATATTTGATACCAGAGATGGCCGAGCTCTTGGTATCATGGAAGATAACTACACCCGCGGAGAACGACGATCTGCCGGTTGTGACTACGTTTCATCGTAAGTGTATCCCTCCCACATGCTCACCCTATGCCCACCCTATAACATCCCTATGATCACCCTATGTCCACGCTATAACATCCCTATGATCACCCTATGTCCACCCTATGCTCACCCTATGCCCAATTCACAATTGCCTTGCATCCTATGTTGACCCTATGCCCACCCTATGTTCGCCCTATGCCCACCCTATGACCACCCTATGCTTATCCTATGCCCAAAATCCATTTATTATTCCAGAAAGTGTAATTGTGTTCCTCACCTTAAATGATAAGTTTCGTTGCTCGGTTTCAATCGCAGAGTCGACCTTCTGGAGAAATAAGGTGTATGTCGAGTAGCCGGGCTTCTTTACGGAGCCACGGAACATCTCCTTATTCATGTGTGCCGATGGAGTGAATCCTCATAACGATTCCACGGCGGTCACGTCCTCAATCACCCCAATAACGTTCCAAATCTTAAATCTGCCTGCTGAGTATCGAGCCAAGTACGAGTTTCTATTGGTATACGGAATAATCGAGGATAAACCGAGTAATGCTCAGATTTACTACAAGTTCTTGGTGGACGAGTTGCTCGACATGTGGAATGTTGGTGTCTGAGCGTTTGATTCAAGAAAAAAGGAAATCTTCCAGTTACGATGCATGCTCACGTGTGTTGTTGCTGACTATGGCACGGGGGGCATAACGGAAATTGCCAATCGAGTGGGAGGAAATTCCGCTTCTAAAGCCTGCATGTTCTGCAACATTACCGGCGAGACCTGGGGAACAAGCTGTTTGAATAAAACAATTTTCAAAGGTAGTCCAGCCTATTCCCACCCTATGCCCGCCCTGTGACACCGCTATAGCATCCCTATACCGTCCCTGAGATAACCAATTCAGGTTGAATCCCACCCTATGCTCGCCCTATGGCCGCCCTATGCTAGCCCTGTGATCGCCCTATGCCCACCCTATGAAAACGAATGCGATGACGAATGTGACAACTGTCCTCACAGGTTCTGCACCTCTCCGCACCGAAGAGGACGTACGATTGCTGCAGGCCAGAAATGCAAGTTGCGCAGATTCTGGGTTGTACACTGCTGCTCAGCTTCGAGAGATTTATAGTAGAACGGGCATCAAAGGGCCGTGTGCACTTTCTTTGTTGCCACACTTTTCCGTGACAAAGGACTACTTCCCGGATATCATGCACGAACTTCATAACTTGGAATATAGGATGACATGTGCTATTTTCAGTGCAACTGGAATATTAAATGCCTTAGATATGCTGAAAATCACCATGTGCACCCGGAGTGGCTACCTGAACCTGTGGACGAGAACGAGGTGGAGAAAACCTTGGAAGAACATTTTGCTGGTATGTAACAATCTCGGGATTTCATTCCATCCCTGTGCTCGCCCTATGCCCTCCCTATACCCACCCTTGGAACTGGGAAAACGCATTCCATCCCTGTGCTCACCCTGTGCCCACGATATGCCCACCCTATACCCACCCTTGGAACTGCAGAGAAACATTCCATCCCTATGCCCACCCTGCGCCCGACCTATAGCCACCCTATACCCACCCTTGGAACTTGGCGATTGTCAAATAATGCATGACAGTGACTGCTGTTCTTTTCTGTTTTTGCAGAACTCGATGTACCATGGGGTCTGGATGAGGACATTCGTTCTATTGCGATTAAGTGGTACAAGAAATCAAAAGTCGATCGGAATTGGGGCAACGTGGTAACTAAGGGCATGGAGTTCAGCGCGAGCACAAGAGAGCCAAGAAAACTGAAGGCCGCCGTGGGGATTGTCTTCATAACTTGCGGCTTCATGAGCGCAATCGCAGCTTGGCCAGACGCATTGGGAGATTTGCATCATCCGAAATTCTCGTCCTTTGTTGGGGAGTTCGTCGTAGTGGTGCGTGAGATAGTCTCAAACCACATCATCTCCGAGGACCGTCTGCATAAACGGGTTGAAGCTCTAATGGACCGATGGGAGAAGGAGTTTTCACCCGAAGATTGGAATATAACTACGCATATTTTGCGACATTTGCCTCGGCATATCGAACTGACAGGACCTGCGCATGGAACATGGTTATTTCCGTGGGAGTCATTCTATGGGAAATGCAAGGAGTCAGTCAAAACTCGATCGCAGCCAGTAGCCAGCATCATGAACGGTATGTATACCTAGGCTCGCCCTATGTTCACCCTACGTCCGCCCTATGCTATCCCTGTGATCACCATAGGGAATGGGAATCTCAAAGTTTCCCGCCCTATGCCCACCTTATGCCCACCCTATGTTTACCCTATGCCTTTACTATGTATCGGTTCCGTACGTATAGCGTGCCTATGGAAAGCTCCTTCCATAGGGGAAACATAGGTATGGAAACGTCTGGCTGCACTGTACGTTTGTTTATGTGTTATGTATGTCGCAGGTCAGATGCTAGAAAAACAGCTGATGCTAATCCGTGGCATATATGCTTCAATATCTAATGAGAAGGTTGCACCATACACTGGGCCACAAAAGCGACGAGTGGAGGTGATTGGCAAGCAAACACCGATAACCTTGGATGAAGGTACGCAGTGCCTTAGATGCCTTTGCGGTAGATGGCCGCCCTGTGCCCACCCAATGGAAATCTTTCCCGCCATATGCCCGCCCTATGCCCACCCTTGGAGCTGAAAAGAAATATTCCATCCCTGTGCTCACCCTCCTATGCCTACCCTATGCCCACCCTTTGAAATTCGTAACCATCTTATGCCCACCCATTGATCACCCACAGGTGACATAAAAGGTATACGGAAGTATATGCGCACGAATTTCCCATGGGCCCAGCTCCTGCAAAACGACTTTGACACCAAACTCGCTGAATGGAAGCGATTGAGTAAGAGAGAACGGCGGATCATGCCACGACCCGTCATCCAAGATCTGGAGACATGGCGGTTGAACCGGTTGACGAGGGAATGTCGTCCTTTGAGTACCAAGGAGCGTTGTTATGTCTATATGGACGGTGTGATGAAGAGTCAGCACGTGAAAGTCGGACGAGACACTTTTCGTACGCGATCCGCCGACTGCCACCTCCCCACCTGTCAACGATACATAAAGGCAATCTTTGATACCCCAGTAAATGGATTGAATGCCCATGAAGACAGGTCGTTCATCCGATGCCCACCCTATGTTCGCCCTATATTGGCCCTATGCCTACCCTGTGTTCGCCCTACAACATCCCTATACCGTAACATATATCATAGATCATGCGTATGCTCACCCTGTGCCCACCCTACGACCACCCTACACCCTCCCTATGATTACGAGTTAAGCTTTACCACTCTGTGTCCGCCCTATAGCCGCCCTATGTCCACCCTGTGCCCACCCTATGCTCACCCTTTGGAAAGTATGTGTTGCAGGTACGGCGAGCTTCTGAAAATTTATAGCATCCCGATTGGCAGGAAACAATTGGTTTTCCTCAAAGTAAGATGGTTTCCATTGAAGGCAGCATTTCAAGATACCGTGGCGAACAATATGATGTTGAGGTCGGACTTGCCATGGGACCTTTCCGAGGTTTTCATCCAAGCATTTGAGATTGAGTGCTTGGTGTGCATTGTACCCATTCCATGGAACTTTGACCGGTTCATCACGACCAAGAGAATTCAAGCTGGACGACCCGATGCAAATAGGTTGGTATATTATCTCGGCGAGCACAAACTCGGTTTCAATGATCCACCATGGAGATATGATAAAGACAAGATGATGCTCATACTAGATAGGCATGTAGATTTTGTGGGCGACTTACATGACGAATAACTTGTTCATTTCATAGATGGAATTATTCTGTATATTAATATGTATATATGTAGTAAAAGCCCTATGGAAAGCCTGGATATATCATGAATCATCACCCTATGCTCACCCTATGAAACCTGAATGGTTATACCTATGGAAACCCTTTCACAGGTACGGTATCCCTTGGGAAACATGTTTCCATACGGATGATATACCTACGGAAGACTTTTCCACTGGGTGGCTCACCCCTGGGAAAGCTCATTCCATAGGCTGGCTATACCTATGGAACGTTACTTCCATACGTACGGTATACGTGTGGAAACGTATTCCATATGGATACTATAGGTATAGACTTTTCCACCTGTATCAGGAGTATACCTACGGCATGCTCACCCTGTGTTATCCCTATAGCTAACCCTATGGAAACCCCTATGGAATTACGTCTTTATTGACCGAGAATACGCAGAATGAATTGTATATTTCCATAGGTATACTATCCCTATGGGGGCCCTATGGAAAGCCCTATGGAATTACGTTGATATTCCCGAGAATACGCAGAGTGAATTATACGTTTCCATAGGCCTACCATACCTATGGCATCCCTATGGAAGGCCCTATGGAATTACGACTTTATTCCCGAGAATACGCAGGGCGAATTGTACATTTCCATAGGCGTACTATCCTTATGCCCGCCGTATGGAAGACCTTGTGGAAAACTCATAGTATACGCTAATTTTCCATAGGTGCGCTATCCGTACGCCCGCCCTACGCCCGCCCTTGGACATGCCTATGGAAAGCGTATGGGAAAGTTGGGATGGGAAGTATGGGAAATTTTCCATAGGGCTTTCCATCGGCCCCCTATGCCTATAGCCGCCCTATGGAAGGGTTTACATTTTCCATAGGGTTTTCCATAGTCCTGGTTATGCCTATAGTCATCCTATGGAAATGTTTACTTTTCCATAGGGTGATTATACGGCCTTCCATGCCTATGGAACGTCCTTTTCCATAGGCATACAGCCCTATAGAAACCCTATGGAAACTCCAAAAGGGGGTATCCCTATGGAAATACCCTATGGAAAACTTTCCAAGCCTTTGGAAAATATTTCCTGATTTTCCCGAGCGTTCCCAAGGGCGGGCATAGGGTAGGCACAGGGATGACATGCCTATGGAAAGCTTTCCCAAGGGTTGCAGATCTGTAGGGGAGGCAACTTCACTGACGCCCTCACTGACTCAGGCGACTACGGAGGCGGCTACGGTTACGGATATGCTCGAGTCCCTGTTGAACTGCGAGTCCAGACCTTTGACTACCTCGCTGACCTCAACTACTACGGATATGCCCGAGTCCCTGTTGAACCGCGAGTCCAGACCTTTGACTACCTCGCTGACCTCAACAACTACGGATATGCCCGAGTCCCTGTTGAACCGCGAGTCCAGACCTTTGACTACCTCGCTGACCTCAACAACTACGGAGCAGCCAGTCAGCTCAGTCAGTTACGCAGACCTCGCACTCAGGCGTAGCATTGGACTCGCAGCCTACCAACCGCATCTTAACCGCAACCTACCAGTCATCGAACCCCCTTCTCAAGCAGATGTCCTCAGCAGAATTCCAGTCAGAAACTTACCTCTGAACTCAGACTCAGTGAACCAGCTTTCTCGCCGGGAAAGGCGCCATCAGAGATGGGAACAGAACCAGCAGCGCCTGGCAGAACAGCGCAGAGCACTCTTCTCTGACCCCGCCTCAGCCAGAACGCCCTCAGATGCCTCTGTCCCCGCACTGAACTCTCAGCATCAATCCCTAATGCAGAATCAGATGATGTTAGAGGTATCCGAGTACATGCAAAATCTGCATCAGCAAGTGCTCCAACACTATCCACATCTGACTTCAGTTCTACCAGCAGTGGGCGCTCCACCTATGACGCCCTACCAGCACCCCTTAGGATGGGCGAGCGGTTTACCAGGTGCACCGGCGCCAGCAGCTGGATCAGGTCCCTGGCTGGTACCAGCACCGGCTCAACCGGTTCCCGCACCGGCTCAACCGGCTCCAGCACCGGCTCAACCGGCTCCGGCACCGGCTCAGCCGGCGCCGGCACCATTTCAGCCAGATCCACCGGCTACCGGCTCATCGCCCTCTGACTCCGCTGAGCCTGATCAACCGTCACCAGGAAACTCGCCCCCGCCTTCAGACAATGGTGAACCACGACACCGGCGTCTAGACGTGTTGCTATGGACTTTAGAAGGAGCCTCCTTCTGGTTGAGAAATCACCCGTCCTCTTCCTCCGCAGTTACTGTCAGCCACGGCGCTGAGGCACAATACTCTTACCGACTGCCAACCATGCCTGGAAGCGCCAGTCACTTCATAACCGATACCAATCGGATTTGGATGACTATGCGGCACATCGGAGTGGACATCCAGGACCTGGCGCAGCATGGGTCAGTGCATACTCCTGTGCGCCTGACTGAGATTGAGGACAGTGACGCTTTCACTCTGGAAGTGGAGAAAACGCAAGTGGATGAAGCGCGGCGTTGCGCGGAAAGCCGTCCTGGAACTCAGCAGAGACGCCTGCCCTTGTACTCATGGGTAACCATCGCGGAAAATGCCTTAGAGTCCGAGCTGACAGAATTTGACCCCCTAGGACTCCAAATCTGGGCAGCATTTTCATCTTCCGAGGCGTACTTGTTTAGAGGAATGGCGGCTGGCAACCAACCAACTCCCGCCACAGTCCCGGCTAGACTGGGCGTCAATCGGTTTCCCTCTGGTGTTCCCAGCGCAGCAGAGTACAGATCGCCTGGAAATTCCTTGCCAGCGGCCCCGGGACTCCTGCCAGTAGACCAGCGCCTTTCTCAATTCCCGGGGCACCACGATCTTATGGGAGCGGCTTCCCCAAGTGATGTCTACCGAGAATCCAAGACAGTGGCTGATGTGCTCAAGCTGATCAGAGACATTCCTATGTACCCCTCCTCCGCTGACCTAATCACCACTGACGCAGATATTGCCGCGCTACCACCTTTTTCTGAAGCGCTGGTCAATTTTCTGTCAATGGGCGTAGTCACCTTCGCCCTGGGTCGCATGAGTGCTTATCGCCTAGACCTAACCATGATCACCATGCCGGAGATCTTGAAGGAAGTGGCGCAACGCAAACTACAGCCGCGATCCCTAACTTTTCTCAAGCAAGGTGGAATGTTGAACTCGGAGGCCTGGAACCGGCGTTACGCCACCTTGGCGCCTTTCCTGGCCGACGTAGCCAGGAGCGTACTGGATGACATCGCGCTGGTAGGACTGGCGGGGACCGTGATGCGCATGGCGCAGCGACGAGAAGAGACTGCGCGTTTGTTCGCTACTCGTCTGGTATCCTGGCACGAGGTAGTCCAGTTATTGGCAGACGCCATGCCCAGCTGCCACGCCATCAGCCAACAGCAGCTATTATATCAGTTCTGGTCTGGACTGCGACTGAAGCAAGCTGTGATGGATCGCCTTATTGAGGATCGGTTGGATCTGCAAAGTCCAGCGGATTGGGAAAGCAATCATCCCGGATCCACCGCGCTGCAGCATATCATCACTGTGGCCACCAAATTGGAGCGCAGTGAAGCTCTGACCGCAGCGCGAACCTCCCCCGTCTCTGCACCTGCGAACCGAAGTCCTGCCTGGAGGAATGGTCGCTCGTCCTCCAGACTTAACGCCGTGCAGGACGCTGGGGAGGAAGATGCTACTGACCTCGACCCCGCCGACCTCAGGGTGCAGCACGCCGCGCCGCCCAGTCCGGCGGGATTGACCAGGCCGCCACGCCGATGCTACGTCTGCAACTCTGACTCCCATTTATGGGCTAACTGTCCCGACGAGGCCAAGAAACGAGCCTGGATTGCTGACGCCCCAGCTCGTTTGGCACGCCGCCGCGCTGCAAATGAATCTCATATCGCAGCGCTGGAGACAGAATGGGAGGATTTGGAAGATGAAGCGGAAGCGCTGGAGTATTTTCAGAACGAGGAATCGGCCGCAGCGTCCTCCTCGGGTCAGCAATCTGCGGAGGAGGAGGACTGAGTGTCCTCCCGCCGGCGGGACGCCGGCGACAGGGCGGTATGGGTAACCGCCCCTGGGCAAGGAGTACAGCCTTCGCCCACAACCGAGGGAATATCCAGAAAGAGCCTCCGCCACCCCCCAACCCTCTGGCCGCTCGAGGGTACGGATTCACCTGGTCTGCCGATCAGAGGCGACAGCGCCATCTCGACAGAACCAGAACCCTACGGGATGAGCCCTCGTTGACCAGTACCGCTGTTTACACAGCGAACCTTTCCACTGAGCAGGGCCGGCGAGAACATCACTTGGTGTCCCGGCGCCATCAGCGGTCGCCACGAAGGTCACCCACTTCGTCGCCTGAGCGCTCCAAGCCTCCCGTTATGTTCAGTGTAGATCGCTCCCTTGGAACTGGTGATCGCCGTCAGGCTCCACAACGCGAGCGTGGCGAAACGCCCCGCGTTGACCCCACAGACCCTAACCCTAACCCTAACCCTAACCCTAACCCTGAGACATCAGTACTGGCAGCACTGGATGAGGATGATGGTCAGGAAGAGGAGACCCAGTGGACCTTCAACCCACTCAACACCCCCTGGCGGAAAACTCCTCGACCGCGGGTACCGAGAAAAGCTCCGGTGGAGCGTATGCGAGCCTTGAGGCAGCGGATTCAGGATGTAACGCTACCCGCGGTTTCACACCCTCTGGACGACAGTGGGGAGGAAGGGGGTGGAACTTCAAAAACTGGCCCAGCTTCAGAACCCCCACCTTTTAAACTTCGACCTGAGGTGTTTCCTTCGACGTCTCGACCAGCAGCGTGTCCAGCCTTGGCAGAGAGGGCGTCCTCAAGCGCAGAGCGCACTACGAGTGCAGCGCGCAAGCGCACTGGAAAACCTCGCAGCAGAACTCCGAAGACTGTACGAGACCGACTGCAGCATGAGGCAGAGGTTACGAGGGTGGGAGATGAACCACCAGGACTTCGAGCAGAGTCACTGGCGGATCGCACGCGTGCTTGGAGAGAGATGACGCACCCGGAGCACATGGCCGCGGCAGCGCTGGTAAAGGAGAATGAGAAATGGAGAAATGCATGGGTACCGGAAGGGTGGCGCAGATATCGCCGCCGCTGGTACAGATGGCATGGGAAGGTCACCCCTGACCTAACGATAACCGAAGGAGCAGTTCAGCTATCTCTGGAGACCGAGTGCGGTACTATCCCAGGTTCTGGTGGAGATGTAGGAATTCCAGACGCATGGTGCAGTCTATACAGGGTGCACCAATGGAACCAGCGAGAAAGGGAAGCGGCGGAGGAGGCTGCTCACCTGGCTCTACCCTCAACAGCAAGTGGTGATTCACTCTCCCTGGACTCAGCGGAACCATCAGATGCGAATCCAGCGACAACTCCGGATTTGACCTTATCTCCATCCAGTTCTCAGCCCGCAACTTCTGGGGACATTTCTGACCTCGAGGACTCCCAGCGGTCGCTCAACTTCACGCAGCAGTTGATGGAGCGACAGCTGGCCGCCGCCAGATCGGAGAACAATCCAAGTGTGCTGACAACGACAGAAGGAGTGGAGCCGACTCCCCTGAAAACCATCCAGGAGGAAACCCACCTGG
The DNA here is from genome assembly GCA_001247695.2 of Cymbomonas tetramitiformis. Lineage (NCBI taxonomy): Eukaryota > Viridiplantae > Chlorophyta > Pyramimonadophyceae > Pyramimonadales > Pyramimonadaceae > Cymbomonas > Cymbomonas tetramitiformis. The sequence continues at coordinate 23,368 of LGRX02008252.1, read as the reverse complement.
AACTGCTACTGACCATTCAGAAACAGCAACGCCATCGTCTGCGGCCGATCCTGGAAGGTAATGAAGCAGTGGCAGCACCAGCGAACGTCACCAACGCTCAGGCGGCACCGCGGGAAGAAGAACCTCCCTCGTTCACTCAAAAGTCCGAACCAGAAGATAGCGCTGGAGAGGAAGAGGAGGAGAAGATGTCCATCCAACCTCTTCGCTCTTACCCTCTGGAAAGCCGCACGCAGAGCCGCGCCAGACGACGCGCTCAGGGACAAGAGCGACGCGCTAAGGAGCGGCAGCTACAAGCAGATCGCGACCTGGAAGGTGGATGGTACTTTGGTCCGGATCCTCGTTCGCAGCCTGCACCACCGCGCACAAGACCTATCCGGTCTAAGCAGCGCGTACCTTTGCATCACCCAGTGCGAGCAGCCATCTGTGCACATCTGCGACGTGATGGTCAAGTAATGTGGAACCAGGACAGTCAGCTGACTGCGATTCGGGACAAAGAGGGAACGCTGCTATTGGTGTTCTGGGCCTTGCTGAAGGGACAGCGAGTGCGCGAGCTGGTGGATTCGGGTGCCTCGGATGAATTCATCTCCAGTGAGTGCGTCAAGAGATTGAACCTCACAGTTCGCGCTAATGGGATGCCGCTGAACGTTACCCTCGCGGATGGGTCAGTGCAGACCTCTGCGCAAGTCGCTTACGGCAAGCTGACCGCCGAGACTTCAGAGGGGACTTACTCCGAGGTCATCAAGATGCGAGTACTTCCTCTGGGCATCAAGGTGGACATTGTACTCGGAGGAAGGTGGTTGAGACACCTCTCGCCGGTCACGCTGGACTATGATGGGTGGGGATCAGTCAAGTTTCGCCAGCATGGCAAATTCGTGCGGATACGGGGATGTTCGCCAGGGCGTAGCTCTACACGCAAAGGCGAGAGAACCGCGATGGCTCTGGAACCGATGGTAATGTTATCAGCGGCTCAAGCGACCAAGGAGATCAAAGCCTATCGGCGCAGATGTGCGGGAATGGACAGTGCCGCGACACCCCACGACATCTTAGTGGCCTATGCGACACCTCTGGTAGGGACTTCGATGTTATCAGCGGTGGCCACCAGCGAGAATTTGGAGGACCCTTCAATCTCCCCGAGTGGAGAAAGAAGTTTCAGAAGCTGATCGAGTCCTTTTCACCTCGAGTAATTCGCGAAGCGCTGCCCAACTTTGACGCCCTGCGAAAAGATGAAGTGGCCCACGTGAGACTGCAAGAGGGATGGAATGGCATCGCGCCCGCTAAGAGGCCCTACAAGATGTCCATGGTGGAGCTGACTCAATTGCGAGAACGCCTGGATGAACTCCTGAGCAAGGGCTACATCAGACCTTCCTCAAGTCCGTTCGCTGCACCAGTGTTGATGGTTCCCAAGCCTGGGAAACCTGAAGTACTCAGAATGGTCTGCGACTTCCGAGCCATCAACAGCCTGACCGTCAAGGACAAATATCCACTTCCCGACATTCAGCAGTTGTTCGACTCCATGCATGGGGCCCAGTACTTCTCCTCCTTCGATGCGGTCGATGGGTTCTGGCAGATGGCTATGGCGTCTGAGGATGTGGAAAAGACTGCGTTCACTTCTCCCTATGGCTCGTATGAGTGGTTGGTGATGCCCATGGGGTTGACCAACAGTCCTTCATGCCATCAGAGACGCATGCAGCGCGCTCTAGGACATCTTCCTTTTGTAAGAATATTCCTGGACGATTGTATCCTCTTCAGCAACACCTTGGAGGAGCATCTTTCCCATCTCCAGCAATTTCTCGAAGTCTGTGCGAACCAGGGTATCTACCTCAAAGAGTCTAAGTGTCAACTATTGCAGACCCAGATACGCTTTCTGGGGCACGTGATCTCACGGGAAGGAAGTCAACCTCAACATGACAAGCTGGCCGCCATCAGGGACTGGCCCGCTCTGGAAAACGCCACGCATGTGCGCCAATTTTGGGGTTGGCTGGGTACTACCGGCGGTACATGCTGGGCTTCTCTGAAGTAGCACAACCCTTGACTCAGCTCACCAAAGGGGATGTCGCTTGGCTATGGGGACCCATGCAGCGTTGGGCCTTCGAGGAGATTAAGAAGGCGCTATGTTCTTCACCCACTCTGGCGCTACCCGATATGAAAGCGGCAGCCGAAGGACGGCATCCTTTCGTGGTACAAACTGACGCCAGTGGAGTGGCACTAGGGGGAGTACTGATGCAAGACGTGGGAAATGGATTGCAACCTATCGCCTTTGAGAGCAGACAGTTTAATGGAGCCGAGCAGAACTACCATGCTGGCGAAAGAGAACTCTGCGCTCTCCATCACTGCACTACGCAAACTTGGCGACACTACCTCATCTGGACTGAGTTCCAATTGCAGGGTGACCACAAGCCCCTAGTCTGGTTAATGGCACCCGGACAACCTCTCAGCCGACGCCAAGCCCGATGGTACATGGATCTAGTGGAGGTAGGGGTACCCGAGATGGAATACATCCCTGGGGCGCTACTCTGGGTTCCAGACGCGCTGTCCAGGCGACCCGACTACAAGGAAATTTCCGCGAGAGAAGGACTGGTAGAAGCTGGCTTTGTGCATCCGGTTACTGGGAAACCGCAGCGACCTCCCTCGGCCGCAGACACTGCCAGCAAGTTTCGACCTGCAGCTGGTAAAGAGTCCCGTCAAGGACGCGCGCCCCTGGGAGTGGTAGATCCCAACAAGTTGAAGGAGCGCAAGTCCAACAGCGCCAAGACCCAAGATCCTGAACCAGTCCTCGCGTACAGTGGGACTCTCACCTGGATGGACTCCCCTCAACTCTGGATGGACGCCTTACATACCCTGCAGCTGGCCGAAACTGGGTACGAGAAAGCAACCCTGGCAGTTCAGACGCGCTCTGGCAAACGGACAGCATCCTCGCCCCCTTCTCCCAGGAAGACCCCTGTTGATTTCTCAGCAACGCCGAAGTGCAGCGAGGCTTCAACCAGCCTCCTGGAGCCCAGCGATCGACAGGACTGGAAGTTCCGGGCGGACATGTTCGACTTCTTGAGTCAAGAATATGGACCTTTCGAGGTGGACGCCTGTTGCGACTTGGGAGGAAAGAATCGTCAGGTCAACCGCTACTGGACGGACTGCTTGAAGGAAAACTGGCGAGGGTTGAACGTCTGGTGCAATCCTCCCTTCTCCTCCAACCATTTGACCATCGAGGCCGTACTGAAGAAATATGTGGAAGAATGGCGTCTGGACCCTGAGAATACTTCAGCTCTCTTCGTCCTTCCTGACTTTCAGTCTCGCATGCCACAGTGGCGGCAGTTGTTCAGATCTGCGGGAATGAGAGTGGAGTACATTATTCCTACCCATGACGCTCAAGGAGAACCTGTGCAGATGTTCGCCGCCCCGGATGGAGCCCTTCTGGATCTTCCTTGGCCCTGCTAGTGGTGTACGCCCCGCCAGCTCGACAGCGTGTCAATCGGGAAAGGAAAACGAGTTCCCCCCCTCCTATCGTGCGTACTGGAGAAGCGGCCAGCGTTCGAGACCTGCATCAGCAGATATCAGGAGGCCAGTTCCTCAAAGCGCTGCAAGCAGAATATGGGCGACCTGGTCCCCTTCAGACTTTAAGGAAGGAAATCCAAGAAGCTCCGCATCAACGCACTCGTGACTTCTGCGTAGTGGGAGATGTGTTGTGGAGGGTGAGCGCTGGGCGCTATCAGTTGGTACTGGGAGAAGATTCACCCCTCCGTGAGGTAGTGCTGCAAGAGGCGCATGCATCTGTTTCAGCTGGACACGCGGGCAGGGACAAAACTCTGGAACGAGTACTGCGACGCTTCTGGTGGAAAGGGGCAGCAGAAGATGTGGGACGCTGGGTTTCATCTTGCACTATATGTCAAGCGGTGCGACCGAGAAATTCCTACCCGGATGGATTGCTGAACCCACACACTATTCCTACGCGACTATGGCAAGTGGTCAGTGTGGACTTTGTCACCGGACTGCCAGTCACGGCGCGGAATCACGATGCCTTTGCTACTTTCACATGTAAGCTCAGCAAAATGGTTCACATCATCCCGTTGAACTTCCAGGACAGCTCCGCTGAGGTTATCGCTCGAATCTACTTCGACCACATCTGGAAACTACATGGCACCCCTATGAAGATTGTCTCTGACCACGACCCTCGTTTTCAGGATGCTATGTGGAAGGAATTGATGAGACTTATGGGAACTAAAGTGGCCTCCACCACGCCTTACAACCCTCGTTCGGACGGACAAGCTGAACATACCAACCGCGTGGTAGAAGACATGCTAAGGTCCTTCGTAGGCAGCAATCCAGAGGACTGGGATTTGTGGTGTGCCAACGTAGAGTTCGCCATAAACGATACGCGGAGCGATGTAACCGGCTTTACCCCGTTTGAGTTGGTCTTGGGGCACTCGCCTATGTCGCAACTGGACTTGTTCCTGCAAGCGGCGGCTGGACAACACTCCAAGCGTAAGGGTGGAGAAGGTACGGCACACGAGATGGCTAGTAAATTCGCGGCTCAACTAGAGGACGCCCGCACTAAGCTAGAACTGGCACAGCAACGCCAGCGACATCAGTTTGACCAGCGTCACACCGCCAAATCCTTTCAGTTGGGAGACTTGGTCTGGGTAGATGCCAAGCATCTCACGGAAAATATCATGAACCGCGAATCCTTCAGGAAGCTGGGACCTCGCTGGCACGGGCCCTTACCCATCACCGAGAGGTTCTTCAGCGACCAGCAGCGAGAGCTACCCGAAATTGACAGAGGTGCTCCGGTGGCTTACCGGCTCAAGTTACCCCCTAAATGGCGTATCCACGATGTTTTTGCGCAGCATCGCCTCAAGGAATACCGCACCGCGGATGAAGCCTTTGCGCTGCGTCGACAAATACCTACTCCTGCCAAGGTTCTCGTGGATGGACAATCCCAGACCCATGTGTCTAAGATTCTGGCTCGAAGAGTGAAACCTATGAAAGGAGGCAAGGAAGTAGAAGAATTTCTGGTTCGCTGGACTGGGTACTCTAATGCTCATGACTCCTGGAAGACCCGTGAGTCGTTGAACTACGGGGGTGAACTCGAACAGCTCACGGAGTTCGAACAACTGAGACTATCACGAGAAGGACAAGCCCGGGAAAAAGCCTTACAGGAGGTCAGAATGCAGCGGAAGCAAAGGCGGGAACGCGCCGGAGCTCTAACTTTCCTGGATACTTCTGATGAAGGAAAACTCACTTCTCTGGACAACTGCCTACCTTGGGAACAATACTGTCGCTCCGCTGACGCCTTTGTGACGCATCTAGCTCTTCTGGACTCTGGGGTCTCGACACGCGAGTTGCGACTACTAGTACTTTTCAGTGGTACAGGAAGTGTGGAGAGAAGTTTCATGTCATGTTATCCGAAGAGCACTGTGGTCACCGTCGATCATGATCCTCGCTGGCAACCTACCTACGCTGAGAAGGTTCAGGACTGGGACTTCAAGCGTTACGCACCTGGTTACTTTGACGTCATCTGGGCTAGTCCACCGTGCACCGAATACAGTCAGGCTAAGACCACTGGGGTGCGACAACTGCGACAGGCTGATGCTTGTGTACGCCGAACGCTCCAAATTTTTGACTTTCTCAAACCCCAGCATTGGTTTATGGAAAATCCGATGGGCAGGTTTCCCTTTGCGCTGCGATTTCGACCCGTAGTTCGCCGGTTACCTACCCCGTTGTATTGCTCTTACTGTATGTATGGTACTGGCTATCGCAAGCCTACTTGCATCTGGACGCAGTCGCCTCCTCCAGTGGATCTACGGTACTGCACGATGGATACTCCTTGTCTTCACCAACAGACTCTGGGATCACATCCGGAAACTGCTCAACTGAAACCGCATCCAGGGCAACAAGGAGCGGGAGTTTCCACTGCTGTATACCCTCTGCCCGCTGGATTGCTTCGTCAACTCTTCGAGCACCTGTTCGATCAGAAAAGCATATCACGCATCCATACGCATGGCTGATCTGTGTCTGGATCTTAGCTGCTGTACAAATGACTCTGAGTTATCATCTCTTTGTACTAACAAGCTAAGAGGGGAGGAGTTGTGCCAGGGAACAATAGCCCGGCCAAGCCATTCGATTGGCATATTGTCGTATTTATGCATACTGGGGCAGTGAGATGGCAATGGGCTCGGAAGGGGACTCCCGAACCATTGACTTCGTACTATGGGGAGCGAAAGCCTGGACTTGATTATAGCTGGCAGCATATTATCGTACACCCTTCTGGTGCGCTACGCCGCTGGGAGCGTAATAGGGGCGGCGGCTGGTTTCTAGAAGACGCCACTCAGTTGAAGGCGCCGGTAGCGCCATTCTCATTACCGATCAGCCGCGTTGGGATCGCGTACTGGAATCCGACGATTGTGATTGACGATGACGAATATCATGGAATTCCCTACAAGGGGCGTAAGCCTACACACTCAGCGCCTACGAACAGTGAAGATTCGGGTACAGGCGCTGTGTCCTGGAGTAAGGAGAAGTTACCAGATTCTGATGACAATGATGACGCAGGTGTCACTAACAGTAAGGAGAAGCTACCAGATTCGGATGACAAAGATGACGCGGGTGTCATATATGACATGGACACTGCCAGTCCGAAATGGGAGCCAACTTCGCCTGAATATGATGACACCGAGGATGACGTCAGCGAGTTCGATGACTTGGTAGCTGACGATGCTGAAGAACAAGCTGAAGCTCGAAGGTTGAAGAGACTGGGACTGCAATTGATCATGGATGAGAAGGGTGAACTTCACTGGGTACCAAAGGGCACCTCCCCGACCTCACCTGTTCAGCCCGATGATCAGCCTATTACCGAGCAGAAGTCTGAGGCCATATCTGAGGATGCCCCAGCCTCTGTGGTGGAGACTGTTCATGCACCACCGAAGAAACCTTATGGGTCAGATACTGGATTGACTTCAATGGGTGAGAATAAGGCTGGGGTGTCTGAAGAGACGAAGAGGCAACCTAGGAAATATCCGAGATGTTGGACACATGAGTATATAACTCAATTGAAGTACTCCATAAGAAGTGACAGTGATGAAGAAGAAGGGCTTGACGTGGCTCCTCGTAGGAAGAAAGCAAAGATCAGCAAGGGACAATGAAATCAACTGTCTTGATTAGGATTGTCCAAATGCAGATTCTCTGATTAGGATTTGTATAGGTGGCAGATGATGATATGCCAGCCGACATGGGACAGATCGATTAGAGAATATGAACTGCGCGACTTGAGAGTATAAGACTCGAATATTGCCCATTTGGAGGCTGTTCTAACTTGAAGTAACTATTTGGAGGAGCTGTTGCTCAACCTGTTAATTTACTGGTCAATCTTTCCTGCCATAAAGATATTGCAATTGCTTGAATTGTAGCCTTGTTCAGTGACCGCCCCGATATAATACGTTATATTATATCTCACAAGCTTCCCCGTGACACCATAATAGATAGTTTGAAACACATACAGGGTAGAATATTCTGTATATCAGTGTTTTAATACTATCGTTGTAAGCAAAAATATGAGGCTGAAACCGTGAGATATGTGATTGTAAAAGATATAACATATGATGAGAGTAAAAGAGTCTAAGTAGCTTATGCGCTACGTGCGCTGTGTAAAGTTGTACGAGTACGGCTACGGTAATGCTCGAGTACTCTAACACGTGGCTCGCGGTCTCTATCGCTGTGACTCGCGGTCTCTATCGTTGTGACTCGCGGTCTCGAGCCGAATAATGCAGTCATCTGTCACATGCATCGAGGAATGTCATACAGGGGGCAGTACTGGATATCTAGTCCCCCGTGACACCACCACATTCTGTGGATGTGGGTGGCAGTGGCATGATAATGAAAAACAAGCAATATCAATATACTCGGAGACGGAGCAAGCATAGATCAGGCATTTGCATTGGCAAGAACTGGTCCTACTGGTGCCTCCGGGTCTTTAGAAATAGACATGCTCGCAGAGGCCCACCTTCCCTCGCCTCGGGTCACCCTATCAAGTTCTGCCGTTGCAGTGATGCTAAGACGATCTCGTCCTGTCGTTGTTGTTGTAGTAGTTGCTGCTGTTGGGCATGAAGCTTCTGTGCTTCAGCTGCTCGTAGTCTCTCCTTCAGCTTAACACCCCGGTCCTTAATATCCAAGAGGCGGGCAGTGAACTTGTCGATAATGGGAACCCCGTGTTTTGTGGTAGGAAGGGCTTTAGTGAAAATGTCAGCCTGATTGTCATCGGTCGGAATCCAGACCGGGATAAACTTCCTGAGGGGCCCCTGACACCAGTTCCTAACCGCGTGGAACCGAACCGCAATGTGTTTGAGCTTAGTAGAGAGGGCCCGCTGAGTGACCAAAGTCTGAACTGCTGAGTTATCTACATTGATGGTGATGGGCTCAGCAGAGGGGAAGAACTCTGTCAGTGTGTTGTAGATGGCCAGGGCGGAGGTACAGGCTTCTGACATGGCAACATACTCTGCCTCTGTAGAGTGAAGGGTAGTGCATGATTTCTGCTTCTTTGACCACCAGTCAATGAGCATACCGTGAAAGTAGAGACAGTAGCCGGAAACTGAGTTCCGTGTGGCAGTGTCTCCTGCATGGTCTGAGTCACAGAACGTTGTGAGCTGGGGTGCTGTAGAGTCAATAGCCATAGCAAGTGTGTAGTCTCTGGTGGAGTAGGCATAGTGAAGGATCCGCTTGGCAGCGGTGAGGGCCTCAACTGTGGGCTGGTGGCAGAACTGAGCCAGATACGTGACGTGGTAGTATATGTCGGGTCTGACTGTCCTGGCTAACCAGAGCAGAGAGTAGATCAAGGATCTGAGGGGTGTCTCAATGGACCTGTCAATGGCATCAGGTGGGGGAATGGGGAGGGAGAGACCCTCTGTCATCGGTGATCGAGGTGCCTGCTTATCCGTGTCTATGCTGAACTTAGCACACAGATCTGTGATGCTCCGCTCGTGTGAAAGCTCAATCCTGGTCGGGTATGACTCTCCTGTAGGAAGTGTCTCAGTCTGGACATCAACCTTGAGCTGGAGGAACTGGTTGAGGACACCAGAGTAGGTGGCCTGGAATGTGGACATGATGTCAGTGTGAAACCGGGATCTGGACCGCTCATCGGCACACGCCACAATGAAGTCATCAACGTAGATGAGGACTATGAAGAGCTGACCGTCAATCCAGCCGATGTACAGGCACTCGTCATATGTGGACCTGCTGAGTGTAGGGTAGCGGTCTGTCATGAACCTGTGTGCGGTCTCTGACCAAAGTCTGCCTGAGGTCCGATGTCCGTAGAGTGCCTTCTTCATATAGGCACCTACATATCCTAGGGGATGGACATACCCCTTCGGAAACCTGACATAGTACCGCTCATCCTCGGGTATTAGAGCCTGGAGGAAAGCCTGAGAGACATCATAGTGGTATGGCATGAGTCTGTGTGTCAGGCAGAGCGCTAGTAGGAGTCTGAAGGTGGTGAGCTGAGGTGTAGGGGCAAAGGTCTCCGCCTCCTCATAGAAGGTGCGGTCCATGTCTCCTCTGGTGGTGCATCTGGCCTTGAACTTGTCAAGGGAGCCGTCTGTCAGCTTCTTGAGCTTAAAGACAAACTTACTGGGGAGGACGGTGGAGCCTGGGGGGAAGGCGGTGACTGGATCGGCCCTGTCTGGCTGAAGTATGCCGTCAATCTCTGACTGAATGGCTTTGTGCCACTGTCTCCAATTAGGGCTGACTCGAGCCTGTCTGTATGTAGCGGTCTGGCTCGTCCATGAAGGCATCACTCGGGAAGTCTGCGGGGTCTGAGTCTGCGTCTCTGAGGGCAAGGAGCATGGCCTTCTGGTCTGGGGAGATGATGACAACATCGGTGTCTGCATACCGGGTGGAGTGTGAGTCAGCAGAGTCGAAGTACACCTGGTATCTGTGCTGGACCTGAGGCTTATGGTCTACAGACACGATGATTGCAGGGTGATACTTTTGCCGGTCGGCTGGTCTAGCCGAGCACATAGCAAAACACGGGTAAAACACATTAGGTGCCCCATGTTTGTGTCTGTGCTTGAGAAAGCTGATGAGAGTGGCATATTGGCTCTTGGCCAGCTGGAGATAGTGTATGAGCTTTACCCAGACTGGATGTCTGAGTTTAGCACACTAGCCCTTGACATAGGCAAAGGTCTCTTACTCGTGGGTGCTGCATGCAAGCTCGAGGATGTCGGGGGAGGAGAGGGCTGTAGGGCGTCGGATGGGGTACAACTTCTTTGTGAAGATAGCTGTGGAGGCGGGATCAACCAGAGTGTTGTGCGTGTTGGCAAGTGTCTTAGCCATGAGAGCAGGGTCAGTGACAAACGTAGGCCTAGACATAGCCTTGAGTTTTCCTTTCACTGTATCAAGGCATAGATAGTTGCCTGGTGTGAGATTCCCGACATAGCGGTATGGCTTGCTCTTAGGCTGTAGCTTCTTAGCCGAAGTGTCAGCTTTAGCTCCTGCCTTAGAGCGTTGTGCGGGGTCCTGCCAGACATTGCACTCGGACCAGAAGGGCCGGAGCTCGGTGTAGTCGAAGTGACGCCCGGTGTATCTGAGATGAGGTGTGCCCATTCCAATGTGCTTGTTAGGCATAACATTGAGGACTGTGTTAATGGCATGGTGGAGTGCAGCAAGAGGCCATGAGTACAGCGGGGCATCATATGTGCGCATGGTGCTGTTCATGATCTTCTGCATGTCTCTCCAGAGCACCTCAATCTGAGCCTGGAACTCGTGCATGTATGGCGGACCGGTCTCGTGACGCATGCGGTACTGTCGGAGCAGTGCCTTCATCTCCTTTGATGCGTACTCTGTGGCACAGTCTGTGTGGAAAGTGATGGTCTCTGGTGTGAAGCCGTGGGACTGAATGTCATCAATCAAGGACAGACTGGAGGTGGAAGTGTTGGCCTCCCTTAGAAGGCGAGGCAAATCCGAAGGCCTTTTTAGTGACGGGGCACTTAAAGGCACTGATGAAGACTGACTCGTCGTAGCCAGGGGGTTTGCATGGGCCCCAAATGTCAGCAAATATGTGCCGGAATGGCTTGGACTGTTCCCATTTGACAGGCCGGTGGTTGGTTGGCAAAGCCGGAGGCAGTCTGCGGTTGGCTCTGTCAAATACATTAAAGGGTCCTGGGCGTTTGGCATTCCAGGTGTTGCAATGAGCACACCCGCAGCCTGACAGGATAGTCCTGAGTGTCTCCATGGAGAGGTGTCGTCTGGGTACTGCAAACTGAAGCCCCTGTGAGAAGAGGTGAGCTATGTACTGGTGTGAGTAGTGGCCCAGACAGGCATGGAGGTACTGATGAGGGTCAATCCTGGGGACTGTGGTGGCATCCTTGAAAAGGATGATGGTGTCGAACGGAGCCCCCTGGATGAAGACACGGTCAGCACCGCCCTCCTCTCCTGCATCTGTGAGGTCCTGGGGGGAGTAGGTACCAGCGCGAGGGCGGGAGAAGAAGCCGGGTGTGCCTGCTGGGATGGTGGCTATCTCCTGAAAGTGATAGGTGAGTGGCCACCAGGCTGCAGATGGTGACTTCCGGAGACACACCGTGTATGAGGTGTTATTAGGGTCTAACCAGAAGTCCTCTAGCATCTTCATCAACATCTTTTGGATGATGGAGTTGATGAAGGGCGGGTTGGCCCAGAAAGAGCGCCCGCACCAGACATGGTCCTCCTCAGCAGGGTCCTGGAGGGAGTAGCAATGCTGGCACGGTGTGTTACCCCGTGGGTAGGGGATGCCGTCTGTGTAGAGGTCTGTGTCACAATAGCCGTATGGACTGTGCTGAGCAAACTGTCTATAGGCGGACCTAGCAACCATCCAGTCAACCGTGCCCTTCTCTGCAAGCTCTGAAGGGGCAGGCTGCAGGAGGGGTCTCCTCTGTGCTATGGAGTGGGCAGACGGGGTGGCTCGCCAGCTGCTGGGGTGTACAACATAGTCTCTGCCAGTGTCATAGAGGTCAAAGAGAGAAGCACCGTGGTGCCATGTGAGGTCGATGAAGTCAGGGGAGCGGGCCCCGTGTCTGAGCATCTGGCGGACTGAGAGGAGGTTTGGGGCATTTGGATCATAGAAGGCTTGGAGAAATGGGAGTGTGATCCAATTGCCGTCGGTGTACTGGAAATCAATGGAGGCTGTGCCGACACTGTGAGGCCTGTAATGCTGATCTGAGGCTGTGGCCATGCTGGAGGTGCACGGGGACAACTCAGTGAAGAGCTCCCTGTTATTCAGGAGGAGATGTGAGGCTCCTGAATCTACAAGGAGGTGTCCGTGCGTGTTGGAGGCACGGCGGCCTTTCCCAAGCAGAGGGAGGAACACCGGTGTGCCGTGGTGACAGTGCGGGGCACCGTCGGTGCAGCTGAGGTCTCTAAAAACACTTCTCCGCCCTCGAGGCGGTTTACCCTTAAAAACGCAATTTTTACACAATAAAAATGCGTTAATATTTTAGTTTTTAGAAGTTTTTTAGAAATATTTTCGCGACCTTAAGGTATAATTTGACTCCCATCTTGCTCTGTTTGACTCACTATGTCTTGTATGCGCCCAAACCCTACTCACAGTTGTTGTTTACTTACATTTTTACCTGATATGTAATATGCGAAAGAAATCCGCCCGGCAAGCTTGGCTTGCCAGGGACACACCATAAACCAGGCGAAGCTGGGGGGTTCGCTCCCCAGTGAGGAACATATACCTTAACAAAGCGAGAAAACGCAGTGAAAGAGAAACACTCCGACGCCATTCAAAGCTAATCTACCTCTTGTGCTGGGGTGTGTTGCAATAGCGCTCACTGCAATAGTATTTACGACAGATTTCAGTATGAGTGGCACGGAATCGGAATTTACTGCTCCCCCACAGCCAGCGCCAGCAGTCATCAAAACTCTCTCACAGAAATTCGAGCACGCGAAACAGTTAGAGGGCGAAGTTCAAAGAAGGATTCAGGACTGGGTGAACGCCTTAGGCAAGGAAACTGTGACCAGTCTCATCTTCAAACATTTCAAAGCCAAACAAAGCACTTGAGACTCACGGAAAGGACTTCAATCTCCAGCATTTCTTTGGTAACATCAGCACAAACAGTAGCGCGACTTCTTACATCGCGCACATTGTCAAGTACCTTCCTAGGCTGTGCACAATCACAGGAGAGGGAGCCAGTGAGGACGTTTCAATCAGCGAGCCTTCAGTTAAAGCTAGAGTCGAGAAACTAGTTGCGTACACCAAGGATTCAGTTCAGACAGGTCACATTTCAAACACAATCTCCTGCCGTCTGCAATATGACCTGTTTATACCGGTCTTGGAGGCTACAGCATTGGAAGTAGGGGAACTGGAAGCATTGCAGAAGTAGTCCAGAGGCACAGAACATAACGCAAAACAGAGAACAGCGCAGTCAGTACCTCCTGGTTTCGTTCCTGCCTCACCCTCAATCTCTCTTGTGGACTTGGAGCTGGGAGAAGATCGTAACGAGGAAGAAGAGTGGGAAGACACTGAAGATAGAGGTATGTACGAAAAAAGAGATAGTCCCGTTGCATTCCTTCATCCCACGCCTTGCCTTTCACGCATCTCACTTGAGCGCTCTTTTTTGTATACTTTAGAGGCCAGCCTTCGCCCTAAAGGGCGAACATCGAAGCTGAGAATCTGGCTGAGCGTAGAAACAATCAGAGCAAAAACATTAGAAGGGTCGAGAGGTCTCCCTCCGCCTTTTTTTGGCTACTGTCTTGGAGAAATTGACTGCTTGAGTGTTGTCATTATTACCTGCGAGCCTTTACCTGTCATTACAGAGAGTCATTACGACTCACAGGACGCACATCCTCAGTGAGCACTATGTCGTATAACACCTCTCACATTTTCAACTACACCGCGGGATTTCTCTGTTTAATTGTGACTTCTTTAGTCACTAACGCGCAGCATTGGCACGAGATCTCTGTCTGCGGTACAGGCGGGTATGGCAGTGCCAACCTCACAGGCATCTACCAGAGCACACTCGTTGAGCACGAGGAATCTGGGGATTTCGACCCAACGGCCATCCTTCGCGCACAGAATTATGTTGCTGAAATCGGAAACTGAACTGAAGAGGTCGCAGGGCACGAGGGCGATCTCTCAAACGAGGATTTTATTCAAACCGTCAAAATTACTCGTATGAGCCAAGGTGACCGCAGTAAATTTTCTGACAGAGAGATCGGGGAAGCCACGCGTCAAATTACTCAGTTGCTGGAGCGCCTCTGCCTTGACATCTCTCACCTCTCTGTCAAAGGACTAGAAGAAAATGGTGGTCCTACCACAAGGACCACCGTATTTTGAGTATTAGGAGTCACATGCGAGGCTCACGGTGATGCTCATGGTTATACATCTTGAGTTTATGACCAAATAAGATAACTGAATCGGTTACTTCGCACCCTCATCATCATTTCCGCTCTATTTCAGCATGGCGCATGTTCAACACAATGCAAATTCCAAATTTAGTGAATTTCGGACTTTAGAAATTGGCATCCATCCATTCTAAAATGTACACGCCAGTCGAAAAATAAGATATTTGGATGATGTTAGACTTTCAGAAATTCGCAATACATATATACTTGAAGATTTAATGTGCCGCACACACCAACCTTGCGATATATGCCCTCTAGCAAGCAATTATGATGGCTGGCTGGTCAGCTCGCGTGACCACTGTTTAAAACAGTGGGGGGAAACCAACGAGCCAATATATTAGAGGGGAAGCCAACAAGCCAACGAGCCAATATATGCATTCCAACCGGACCTACCGCCCAAATATGATTGGGACATATGTATAGGTTCAATTTGATGGTATCCGCACAGGTGTAGTGTTGATATATGATTGGTAAAAAATCATTGAAGATGAGTCACTAATTTGCCACATTTTGAATGTTCCCAAAAATCCGTTTTGAAAAGATTGAGTGTAGAGGTTTGAAATGCATTCGTCATGGATATATGGGATGGATATAGGCCAAACCAGCGTTCAAATAAATTAATATAGGACCTATGTATACCACCTTTCATTGGTTAGACACCACAAATCACGGGAGATGGCAAATTAAATTATCGGAACAATGGTCCTCGTGGTAGGACCAAATCGTCGATTTGGTCCTACCACAAGGACTGCGGGGCAGTAGCCAGGTAGCAACGTAGATCGTCAAAACACCCAGTCATTACTGCGCACCAGCTACAGTACGTATGCACTACACCACTCGACAAAAAACGACCGATGAAGGGCTCCAGTATCAAGTCACACCACTTTGCCAACAAGCGCGTGATGGTGCGCACATAACGGAAAGCTTTCTTAAAGTCACCACGGAAATGGCTGATAATATTTTCAAATGGCTTAAGTCGCACCCTGCTGAAAAGTTGCGTGCAATGTTTCAATTTCGGTCTGATACTGGCAAATCATAGGAAATCCTTCGGACTTAGTGGCTCACGGGCTGTGTCTCGATCCTTGAAGCCTAGCTGTGTCGTATATGGCCCGTCAAAGTCAACAGCAGATTGTGCTTCGTCCCTTTCAGTCACTCCTTCGTTCCCATGGTAAAGTATGCAATGTTTGCTGGAAAAGTGACATAACTTTCACTTTTATAAGTAACTCTGCTGCTGGCGGGCCCGATTTCCGCCATGTTTTGGCGGGCACATTTCCATGTTTCCTTGGGAGCGAGCAAAGCTCGCTCCAGACAATATTATTCCTGCTAGGACTCAGTGTAGGATGCATTCGGTGACACAGACGTACTGACGGCATGGCATGACAGTGCCGCGACTGTCACCACGTTGAGAATTATTCTTGGACATCGCAAAAATCTTTAAGCTTCGTTCACTCTAAGACCGTCGATTGACCAGCTGCAGCTTGTTGCTGATGGGTGCTTGCATTGATGCGTCGTTTGTTGTTGTGCATAACTCTAGGGATGGCCTACTGAACACACTCTAGCATATTTTCGTCGTGCTTGAAAGTGCATGTGTATTTTTTCGCGCAAATGTGAGTAGCATAGATCTGTGTGGAAAGTTGACTTGGGATGAAAGAGAAGAAAATTCTCACTAGTACTTTGATGATGGGCTCCATTTGGTTGGTTCGAACCCAACTCACCCTTGAGCCTTTTTATTTTCTTAATTCGTCGGCTTCCTATTTTGTCCGACAATTCCCCCTCTTCATTAATCGTTGGTTAATTTTCTTTGCTGTCGTCAGATTGGCTGATTGTTTCGACTTTCGAGTGGGAATACCGAAATTCCAACCCATGAACAACTCATCAGATGCGTTTCGCATGATTTATCGTAAGGCTAGGTATCGATAACTCTGATATTCTGATATATATCGATAAATCAGAATATCGGTATCAATTGATATATATTTTAACGATATCAAAATATTAGTATTGATCGATAACTTTTTACTCATATCGGAATCGATTGATAAGTCTTCGGAATTATTGGAATCGATTGATATGATTTTGCCATTATCGGAATCGATCAATACATTTCTTGCTCAGATCGGAATAATAAGATATCAGAATATCAATATCGGCCATTCCGATCCTGGGGGAGGGGATGTTGAACTTTGGATTGGATAGCTAGGATGTTGAAATTTTGAAATACACCGACCGGACATACGCATAATCGCATATGCCAACATAATGTAGCCAATCGATGATTATTTCCCTCAGCATTCTAGCTAGATCGAATTCCAAGTTTCCAAGTATTCAAACTGTCAACACAACACACTAAAACAGGGTCAAACCTCCAAACTGACTTCTGAACAAACTTCACGTCACCATGGGTCGCGGCGGTGGTCCAAAGCGCCGAAGAACATCCTCCATCGTCCTCGTCGCACAAGGGGCAGGGCTCCTAAAGCGTACCCAAAAGCATCCATATGATAAGTATGGTAGCAACGATACGGAATACTCCATCCGCGAGATAAAAAATCACCGCGAGAGTTATGGCGTAATTCAATACCTCATCAGCTGGGAAGGGTTCACCGACGCGGATGATACGTGGGAACCTGTTGACCACTTAACGGGCGAGGAGCACACTATCCAGGCGTACCGTGATGCTCAAGCTGCCAAAGATGCTGCTGCTGAGGCTGAAAATGCTACAGCCCGTGAGGCTAGACGTCAACGCCAGGAGGAAGCAATTCTCGGTGCGTCCATTCCCTGTCCATCCCTCCGTCGGTCCTTTGCGTTCGTTGCCCACGCACGCAACGTCGCGCAATTTCGTTCTTCTCGCTTCTCTCTGAGCTACGTAGTCCGTCCGTTGTCGGTCCTCGCAGAAGCCAGTGACTTGGTCGATGCCAACCAAGGCAAGAGCAAACGGCGATCACCGATCTGGCAATTCTTTTGGGTCGTTATGGACGAGGGGGACAAGGTCACCCATACCGTCTGCAAGCAGTGTGGTGAATCTTCGGAGCGTGTTGCCTACCATGGGAACACCACGAACCTGCGGAGCCACATCGCCCACGTGCACAAGGATGTCTATTGCAAGCTATGTATTGAAGAGAAGAACACCACTACAGGTATCCGGCTATTATGATGCGTGTTGCGTCGGTGTGCGTTTGTGCGTGGTCGGTCGCGCGGTTGTCAGTCAAAGAATAACCGAACCGGGGTGTTTTGCGTGACAGCTGAATCTGGTAGCACCGATACTGGGGAGAAGTCTGCGTCAGCTGGGACCATTGAGGCCTTGCTCCCCAAGATCTCCACCGAGAAGAGGGATATCTTACACAAGAAGTTCACTCGCTGGCTTGTGAAGCGAAGACGCCCGTTGTATCTGGGGGAGACCGACAGCGAGCTCCGCGATTTGTTCGACTATATTTTCCAGGGTGGGTATGTCCTTCCCACGTACAGAATCGTCGTGCAGAAGGTGTTGGAATTATCTGCTGAGGGGAGACTTGCGGTTGCGGACGCGATCGCCGAAACGTTGCAAGCTGGCATACTGCCGAGCATAGCTGGGGATATATGGTCTGAGGGAGGGGTGGCTATCTTCGGGGTTCTCGTTTACTGGATAGACGCTGACCACGTTTTGCACGAGAAACTAGCGGCGGCCATTCCCTTTTCTGATGTGAGGCACACTGGCCCAGAGATCTGTGCTGCGACAAAAGCCTCGTTGTCGGCCATTGGTATTGGCAGTTACGAGACTACAGTATCGGCAAGGGCTCTTCCGGCATTCCAACCACCGACACTGTCAGCGAGTTCTTACATTGCACAGCATCATATAGTGCGTCGAACATCGTCTGTGGTTGGGAGTGGTTTGATGGACATGGATGTAATTGCCACATCATTGCGCTTATATAGTTGGCGCATACATGAAACAGCCTAACGTGCAGACTGTTTTCAAGAAGCTTCGAGGCATGACCAGTCATTTTAACCATTCAGTGATTGGTCAGAAGCTCTTGAATACCTGTCAAGGTCGGAAGGGACTCTCCCAGAATACTCCCCCTCAGGATAACGACACGCGCAGCGGTTGGGGATGGGCACACAAGCAGGCGAACTGGTATCGTTTGAATAAGGTGCGTAACATATTTCCCCTCTCACGATTTCTTTGCTATTGCATCATTTACTACCATACGCTTGCCTTATGTATTTGTCGAGCTTGCGATACCTGGATCTTGTGTTTCGCGTTTGGCATTGAATCGGCGTGCGTGCTTTATCTTTGTTTTTCGAAGGATGCCGTGTTGTTGTACGACACCGAGAACCCTCGCAAAGCCAACACTGCTGCCCCAAATCCTGACGGCAGCGTCTACAGAGACCATAAGCTGGAATCTTTGGAGTGGGATATAGTGACGGAGAGTGTGTACGTGTTGGCACTCACGAAGACTGCAGTGAATATGCTGCAGTCCACGAGTCACCCGCCGATCAATTTGGTGTTGCCGACGATTGGGAGCCTCGCCTACAAGTTGGATGCGGCCACGCCCTTGAAGTTTGAGAAGGAGTATGTGAATGTGCAAAACGAGCATGTCCAACATGCTCGCAAGCTCCTCCACCAGGATCTTTACCGCCGTTATTTCAACGAACTCATGGAGTGTAAGCTAGAGGACTATGTGGTCGCTACCTTCCTGGACCCAAGGTACAAGGACTTCGAGTTCAAGTACTTAGAGAAGTGGAACAAAGGTGAATTCCCCCTTGCTTAAAGCCTACTTCTTGCTGTGATCTTTGTGGGGGACCACTCGCCTTTGTAGTCTGCGCTCGCATACTTTGCATTTTTCTGAGACACCCTACAGTAATCACTCACCTTTAAGAAAACCGTAAATTCCAGGTCAGCCAGCTTTTCTCATCAACTTGGGTACCCCCCACCCGACACCCCCATTTTCTTAGCTTAACACTGTATTCTCTTATTTCTTAACACTGTCGAGAGGAAAGCACCAGCTTTTCTCATCAACTTGTACCCCCAAAGGTGGGTGGTTCCTTAACGTCGGAGTTCCTTAAAGGTGAGTGATTCTTGTATGGGGGACCACTCGCCTCCGCACTCACATACTTTGCATTTTTCGGGGTCACTTATATTTTTTCTATATTGTGGCAAAGGGGTTTTGGACTCATAAGTTTGTCGTTGGCGATGTTTGAATGGACGGCAGGAAAGATGACTAAAGAGAAGGCGCTTGATTGGGCAAAATGTGCCTACAACAGTGATTGGGCACCAAAAAGCACAGCAAGCACCGCAACTCCTGCTGTATCCCTAGCTCCCACTGTAATTCATCAGGCAGAGGATGGTGTTGATGACCTATTTGATTGCAGTGATGATGAGTGTGAAGCTGCTCCTGCAAGTGCTGGTATGGAGGATGTCGAGGTAAAGGATGAGTTTGAAAGATATCTTGCCTTGCCACTTGCCAAGAAAGATGTAAAGCCTCTTGATTTTTGGAAAGCCAAGTCCAAATCTTTCCCTAGTTTGAGTAGGATGGCGAGACAATTCTTAGCCGCACCTGCCAGCACGGCAGGTGTGGAGAGGGCTTGCAGTGCTTGCGGGCATATGCACAGTGACCTACCACCTACGCAAGTCACTGTCCGAGGGTACCATATAGCATGCTTTGTTCGCAGCAATGAACACTGTGTAATAACATTAATGTTGGCATCACATATGTTAGCAGCCTGAATATCACCAAGGCATGCCACTTTTGTCGTTGTCCCAGATAGAGGTGCAAATATTGCACAAATATCGATATCGGACATAAATGTCTAGTATCAGTATCAATCAATATGTCTTGTGTAATATCAAAATTAATTGATGACTTTTTGGAATTATCAGAATAAATTGATACATTCTTATGTAATATATATCAATATCAATTGATAGTGTAGGTGGAAAAATCAAAATCAATTGATAGTCCTGATAAGGTATCAGTATTGATTGATACATAATCGGGACTTATCAAAAACTATCAATACCGTTTTTAACAACCGATACCTACCCTTGATTTATCGTGTGTCTTGCACGATAGTTCGTTTTCTAGAAGTTGTCTTCGTACCTGAGTATTATTTTCTCCGCATTACTAACCGTTGGTTAGTCTTTCGATCGATTCAGATCGGCTGGAAATAGACGAGGGGGGAGACAAGGGTTTCCGCCCATCGACAACTTCGATACGTGTCTTAGATAGAGGCTTAGTTGTTTCTATATTTATAGGATTCAGTTGCCTGCTCTGCAGGATTACAGCGGTTACATGCCGTTGTCTCTTTTCTCAGCGTAAACATTTTATCTTTATTGATAGTAGCAGGTCAGTTTCAGGAAGTACAGTAATACTGCATATTTAAGAGAACAGGGATATGCGGTCAGCCAGCCTCATCGGAAAAAAGTGAACCCCCCCCCGCCCCCCAACACGCCAGCGGCGCTTAACGAAGCGCGATCCAATAAGGTCAGCGATAGCCAGGTTTGTTCCTTATTTGCGACCATACCATATTTAATACATGGTTTAACATGGTTTCCCAACCATATTTCCTCATCTAGCCAGCTCCCGTTCTCTTATTTGGACCCATTCTCTTAACGATTTGAAAAGGCTCAGGGTCATCGTAAAAAACGCGACCCCCCCAAACGCTGGCTGGTCTCTTATCGTCGATTCTCTTAAAAGTGAGGTATTACTGTAAGTGTAGTATGGATGCCTATTTCTAGCGAGTTCGTTGGCGCGAAGAAATGGAGTAGCCTGGTTTGTTGTTGGATTGTTTTACGTGGAGTAAATTTGGGAATATTCAATGTTCAAGTTTTTTGCACGCATTACTCTTTTATTTTTTTCGTGGCGTCGCGGCGGGCATTATAACGTGCACGAGTTATACATATTTGCGCGCACGTTGCAACGCACCTTTGCATATCATAGTGCACTTGGTTGACAAATAGGGCCTCCGCACGTACACACCATAATTGATCCGAAGCTTGCTATAGTGCGAATCTCTTAGCCTAGGTTTTGTAAAGCACGCCATCGTACCGTAATATTGTAGCACACAGACACTGTCCTAGTACAGGACAACATTCAGCGGCATGCGCGGATGACTCACCTGTGACATACGCGCCTCACAGTAGTAATGCGTTGGTACCCGAGACCCCTGTCGAGGAAAGGAGACCCCCTTCGTGGTCTTCAGGTGTACGGTGTAATATGTGTCATACTAAAATACTGGCACATCATACTGCATGATAATGTAGTAGAAGCAGATGATAGGCTAATGAGACTTGGTCATGCTGACTACGTAGGATTACCTCAGAGAGCGGAGTGAATAAGTAATGGCCAAGGCCAAAGAAACAGTCGAGTTTTCCAGAGTAAATACAGTCGCATGGCAGCAACAGATGTAAAAATAACCTAATTCTTATTGCAAGTAGATACTTTAAGTCAGGAGATAAATCCTAAGAGTGACATAGCTCGCTATGACCTTATAAAGCATAATAAATGACCTCTGCTTTATATGTGTCCGATCATAAGTAGTTGCAGTGACTGTTAAGTATGCGGTATATGATAGCCTCCTACAAAATGGTATCAGAACGGCGACCGGGCGCCATTGAGGCTCTTCGGAAAGGAGATGCGCGGGCCTGGGAGCGTCACACCGCACACGCGTGTCCCGGCGACGAGCGCGGAGCGCAGCACCCACGTAGTGAGGCTTGCTGCTGAGGCATGTGTGGCCGACGCTCCAGGCGACGGCGTCCTGCGATGGGGCGCATCGTCACACGTAGACAAGGGGCGCCGCCCTTGCGCTCCGTCGTGTCGCTGCAGGGTGAGCACGGAGAGGTGCACGCCCGCGCCTTTCCCCACGGCGCCAAGAGAAAGCGTCCAGGCGTGGAGCGCTTTTTGTTTGGGGGGGGAAGAGAGCGCTCCGCGGGTGGAGCGCACCGCCATGAGGCAGCCGGATAGACGGCCGCTGCCTCAGGCCGCGTGACGCGCCGCTGCCCCACCAGGCACGACATACCCATGGTGCCTACGGAGCTAAGGGTAGCGCGCAGCGTGTGCACGGCGTGTCGCTACAGGGTGAGCACGGCGAGGTGCTCGCCCGCGCCTTTCCCCACGGCGCCAAAAGAAAGCGTCCAGGTGTGGACCGCTTTTCTTTTTGGGGGGGAGAGAGCGCTCCGCGGGTGGAGCGCACCGCGATGAGGCAGCCGGATAGACGGCCACTGCCTCGCTCAGGCCGCGTGACGCGCCGCTGGCCCACCGCAGGCACGCCATCCCCATGGTGCCTAGGGGTAGCGCGCAGCGTGTGCACGGCGACCGGGCGCCATCGAGGCTCTTCGGAGAGGAGATGCGCGGGCCTGGAGCGTCACGCTACGGAGTGAGCACGGACAAGTGCTTTTCTAGCAGCGCTCAGGGTTGTTGCGCGGCTGCACGGCCGATATCCATGGGAAACGATAGATGCGGAACTTGTACACGCAGTGGACGGAGAACCGAGTTTCGTTGTGCACCTGTACGACGGGTGTCGCGAACTTATGCACGAAGCGTCCACACCAAGCACAACCCTCTAGCCCTACTACTAGACAGTCTTACTTATTGTCAGTGCCTATACAACACAAGCTCGACTTTGCATATGTTTCCTTATATGACTGCACAGTTATCTTGCTACTGTGACTATACAAAATCTCAAAATTTTTGATATCTCTTTATCTCTTCTCACCACTTGTGCAAGCTCTTTTTCTCAACATGAAAAAGACTGTTAATTACAGTTCTGACGCAGTCGCACAAGGAGAAGTCCACAAATGTATATCTTTACAAGCATAAGAATACTGTATCTCATTAATTATCTCATAACACTGCTGTTTTCGCGGTCTCAAGCGAGTCCTGGTTATTCTCGGAATCACTGTTACGAAGGCAAAACAAAAATGAGCGTCTGCTCACTCTCACTACGCCGCCCTACTTATTCTCGCTATCTCCAAACAAGTGTAACACCCATCCGTATTTCCGTATCTCGTCACTGTCATAACTCCTCGCGCGTA